>JAQBSW010003016.1:0-55000 GCA_029291075.1 Eudiplozoon nipponicum
CTGATTTTGTACCCCTACTACATATCAATGGTGGCTATCATTACTACCCGAGCACCCAATCAGTCTGTTCCTTTTCAGATGGTTAATATTAGAAGGCCGAAGAAAGGTTTCATGTATATATTCCACACAATGTAGCACATAAATATAATTCACTGTTAATCCGAATTGAAGGAGTTGGTTGGCAATAATACAGATTTTAATGTAAAATTATATCTTAAACACTATTCACAGTTAGTCCAAATTGAATATATGTTAGTCAGCTGTAAAATTAGATTTTTATGCAAAAATATGTTTTAAATACCGTTCACAATTAAACTAAATGGTCCGTCTTCTAGACGGCAAAAATTAAAATGATTTAAGTTTATCATAGAAAATTGTTTTATGCTCAATCAGTTATTCGCGTACAAAGGTCTGAATTGCTCAACATTTATGCCATCGATTTAAAACAAATGATACATGGAAAAAGTCATCGTTAAAGGTTATCACTATAAAAAGAATGTAAATCGTTTAAGGACTTCAATGACACAACTCACAAATGTTTAGTTCACTGCTTGTAACGATTCTATCTCAGTTCATGATATTAATACATTGTTCTCTGAAGTTCGGATAGTCCAAATTTGCCAACTAAGCGAAATAAGTTCACTATGACACAATAGTCCACCGCGTGATCCTCGCGGATCGCGCGCGGTTCTGATTCTTTTATAAAAAACACTATTAATTACAAATAAAATTGCAGTTCAAGAAATATCGATTAAAACTGCTTGAGACTAAAAGAGATTGTTCCTAAAATCACAGCTAAGAGAAATATTGTTTAAGGACAGAGTTAGAATATTTGACCTTAAAGAGCACAGCGTTTGTAAAAATTGACCTTCGTTGGGTTGTAACACGGAGCCGCGTGTTACAATATATATATTTAAAAAATATTACAAATATTGTTAATTTAATTAGACCAGTACAATGAAACCTTAAGTGATTTGCAATTATTAAAAAATAAGTTATATAATAGAAATCGTATATTATAAATTCTTAAATATATAAAATAAATAAATAAATAAATAAATATATATATATATATATATATATATATTGTATATAGTTAGAATATCGTTACCTTAGGCGCTATGGCAAATTCAGTATTTTATCCAAATTTATAAAATATCAATTAATAAAATTTTTAAAAAAATTCTAAAAATGTATAGTGCGTATAAAATAACAGTTATTCTCCGAGCGTGCGGTTTGATATAGCATCAAATTTGTTGCCTACTAGATTTGAAAAAATCTTTGTGGACATTCAAAATTAACTGAAATGGCTAAAGGATGAAAATAACGATTTCAAAGAATAAGATGTCAAAATAAGAATTTGAGATGGGTATATACGCAGCCAAATTGAAATTAGCAGAAAAAAGTAATGATAATTTAAGCGCAAAAAATTAATAGAGATTGACTGAGGCTCTACATATGCAATTTGATAAATTAAAGGTTGTTGTTCAGCCACGGGTAGAAATAGCAGATATAACAATAGATGCAAATACAACTAATAAATCAGGTGAAAAATTTCTGTATCTGTTAGTGAATGAAGTCTTGGCACATAATATTAAACAAGGCCAGTTATTTTTATATAATAGTAATGATAGAAAATGGTGAGTCCAGGGAATGTAGAACAATTGAATGATATAATCAAAGAATACAGCGGAAGCTGATATAGCAAAATAGTTACAGGGTGGGCATGAGGTCTGATCGTCCAAGACCTGGCGTTGTGAAATTATATAAAAAATCAACGAACATACAAATTGAATCAATTAACAAAAATGGGTGAATATTCTTATTATCTGAAACTTGGCTTAGAAAGGACATTGCAAATCATCAATTTTAAATGCCCCGTTATTACTTATTTAGAAAAAGACAGATCGTGGAATAAAAGAGATGGATGAAGTACTTATTTTATATGGTAGATCTATTTTAACTACGAAAAGTGTTACATACTAGTGAACATGTACTGTCAATGATTTTCTATTTGTACAAATTGATGAATACTAATCATAGCAGCGGTTTACAGACCGCAGTATGTCAGATTTAAATGAAGATGCAATTTTTACCGATTCTTTCCAATCTATTTTTGGATTGTCATGGATTTATAACGTAGTGGTGGGCGATTTTCATGAGTGTGAAATTACCAATCTTTTCTCTCTTCATGATCTAAAGCAAAGTATAAACAAACAAACTAGCAAGCTTCATTAGTTTCGTTTTGTTAAGCTTCGAGGAGGATGGACCAACTAAAGAAGGTTACCGATAAAGGTAGCCGAAAAATATTAAAGACAGAAAACTACTGCAACACTAAAAGCTGCGTTAGTCAAAACGCAGATCAGGTAATTTCAATTAATCCCAGGTTCTAAAAACAATTTTCTTTCCAAAGAAACATTTAGCATGGAATTATATAGCTGCAACGCCGCTAAATGGAATAATAAATATACTCAAGTGAAGACTAGACTCGTGGGGCAAGTGTCAAATATTTGAATCCACTGTCGTCTTGATTTTTCCATATATTTCGATATCCATGTATGGATATCTTTTTCAATGGGACGCACATCACACACTAAGTTGACAATCAGTATGTCAAGTCGACATATTAATTTAAACTGCTCCATTTATACTTGCTGTTAGATCTCTTAAGCATTACTTGTTTTTTTATTTAAAAATGCTAGGAAACTGTATGTCAAATTGGTTTGTGTGTATATGTCTGCATGTATACATTTTTCGCAATGAGATTACAGTGATTTAATGATAATTGGCGACAACTCACTAGATAAGCGTACATCATGCCTGTGTGTATGTGTTCTTGTTTGTCTTGGATTGAGGAGTAATCAATTAATGCACGTGTACACCTCATCCCAGTGAAATTACAGCGATTTGGCAACATCTGACTATTCACCGGGTAAGCGTGTTGGTGTGTATGTGCGTGAGCGTTTACTTAAAACTGAGACCTAATCTGTTAGAATGTAATTACAGAGCACGTGCAAGAGTCATTCAAGTAAAAACTAAAATGATAACTGTCATTTCCTAACTGCACAAATCAGACCTATTTTACACGTACTTTCCTAAAAGAAGCAATTACGAGTGGCATTCCGGTGAGGAGGGTTAAGATACTGTGATTACAGTAAATAAATTAGAGTTAACAAAATTAAATAAGAAAAGGATAAAGTGTTTCAATAGGGTAGAAAGTTAAATTAAACGGTTTGTAAAAGAAATTGAAAAATTCCTAATAAAGAAAGATACTAGGAATGAGTGCAAAGAAAATTTGGCTTTTTTTAAAACACGAATAAACCTTTCCATCATGTATAGATGTTTTCCTACTATTATTTAATGCTGTATTCCAAATAGGACCTAGTGATTTTTCTACGGCTATTTCATTCATGATATCATTTCTCGATTTAATTTCTATGAATTCCCTAATCAATCTAGTCGATCTGCTACCGACACAAACTGATATACGTCTACACCCATCCAAATTATTTGAGTGTCCTGTCTCTACTGTATGGCGTGCAAGATCCTATCTATAAACATGGTCATACTTACATGTGGTTTTATGTTACCCTCTTCTTACCCTAATTGGACGCATGGTTTCACCTACATACATCAGGTTACAGTCGTTACATGGAATTTCATATACTCCTGATGTGTCTAATGGTTCTATTTTCTCCTTTTGGTTGGGCAGTTTAATACCTAGGGTAACGGTCTCTTTTAAAATAGTGCGTATATTGCATTTGGATGCTATCATTTTGATTTTCCTACTTATTTTAGAATCTGGTAATAACATCACCCTCCGATCATATTTTGTTTTATTTGATTTCACGTACTTCCAGTCACGATTAACTTTACTTATAACGCTCATCATAGTGGTTTCAATTAACTTTAGAGGATACCCATTAGCACTGAATATTTCTTGCAGTCTACCTAATTCAATCTCCCTATGCTTTTTATCTGTTAATCTTAAACTTCTTATTATCATCGATTTTTTTATACCGATTTTCATTCAATATGGATCATTTGAATTGAAATTAAGAAGGATGCCTGAGTAAGTATCCTTCCCATAAACATCCTGTTGTTGTTTTGTACCATTACTAATTAACTTGACATCCAGAAATGGTTATTCGCCACATGATTCATTTTCAATTGTAAATTTCAGCTCGCTTGACATACTGATTGTCAACTTAGTGTGTGATGTGCGTCCCATTGAAAAAGATATCCGTACATGGATATCGAAATATTTGGAAAAACATGACGACAATGAATTAAAGCATATTTCGGTACGCAATCCGACAGTCAGATAAATAATCTATTCCCTGTCGCGCAACATGTTTCATTTAAAGTGTCAAATATTTCATTTTTAAGTGATTGTTTAAAACATGATGTTATTCATAATTTTCTTCGTTGTAAATTCAATTTTAAATTAAATGAGTATGGCATGTCTCTTAAGCAAGACCTTTGTATAAATATTACGATATAGTTTAACGTAAAATTATACTTATTAAGGAAAAAATCAAATTAAGATCGATGTTAACTTCTCTTTTGCATGCAGTGCATTGAGGATTTCAGTGATAAAGCCCGCAATATAGAAATAAAAAAGTAAGAATTATACATGATAAAAATCAACTGATTTGTGAATTTATAGACTCCTAGAAAGTAATAATTTAATATAACTAATAGATTAGTAAACCTATCAACAGTAAATCTTAAGAATGATCAATTTGAACTACTTAATCGTGGTTTAAAAATGGCGATTCCTAATGAATGACCGGTTATAAATGAAGTAATTACTGAGGTAGTCAAAACAGCACAACTTCTTGCAGATAAGAACAGGGTGAAATTTGAATTAGAGGTTACCTCAATGGTTTTAACACGCCAAGTGGATAAGGTTAAGCCTAACTAAGATATTAAATCGTCTCCGAAAGGAGTTAATATCCCATAATGTTATATGTCTAAAAGCAGAAAAAAGGAGGATCTATAGTTCTGATGAATCATTCCGATTATAATAATAAAATGGTAGAATAGTTAAGTAATGTGGTTTGCTTCATTAGTTTCATTTGGTTAACTTGTGAGGATGGATGAACTGTAGAAGGCTACCGATAAAGGTAGCCGAAATATATTAAATAAAGAAAACTACTGGAACAACAAAAGCTGCGTTAGTTAAAACGCGGATCAGGAAATTTCAATTAATCAAGGTTCGCAAAAACAATTTTCATTCAATAAAAGGAATTATTTAGTAATTTGATATGCAATCTGCAGAATGAAAGCAATAGATATTCTAACGATTCTAGTTAAACCGTTGTCCAAGGTAAGCAAGTCAACCTTCGACAATGATCATAGACAAATTTCTATTATCACTTCATTTTTGAAGATAATAGAACGACTGATACTGGATCATTTTGAATTTTTGTTGCCGGTTGATTTTGATACAAGCCAACATGGCTTTACGGAAGATCGATCAGCAATTACTAATATGCTATCCATGTTAAAGCATGTAAATACACTTGATGAGAGAAAGTTGAATGCATTAATTGTCTTTATATATCTCTAAAGCTTTTGATTCTCTATTTTTTGATGCTATTTTGAAGGTGATTAATTCATTGAGTATTAATCCGAATATTTTGAGATTACTCAGGCACTATTAATATAATAAAAGAATAAAATTTTTCGGGGAAATTATGTTGTTGTTCGAAAATTTACAAAAATAACAATCAATTATCAAAGAGGTTTAGTGAAACACCTCCATCTAAGATATCTTTTAAATTTTTATTTACTGAAATAGAAAAAAATACAATCATATTGATTATGATAATACTTTCTCGTAGTTGAATAAAAGACAAGGATATGTGTAATCAGCAATATGCCTCCTTGATTTTTTCAATTCTACTATCTGTGTTATTATGTAACACGCGGCTCTGCGTTACAACCCAACGATGTTCAATTTTGACAAATATAGTGCTCTTTAAGGTCAAATAATCTAACTCTGTTTTTACACAATATTTCTCTTAACTGTGATTTTAGAAACAATCTCTGTTAGTTTCAAGCAGTTTTAATAGAGATTTCTTGAACTGCAATTTTAATTGTAATTAATAGGGTTTTGTTTAATAAATATACACACCCGCGCGCAATACGCAGGGAGCATGCGGTGGATTATAGTGCCATAGTGGAATTACTCTTTTCTTTGAATTATTCTCAGTTTATACAAGTCATTTACTGTTCGTATATGATTCTACGTATCCGAATTTCAGAGTTCAATGGATTATTATAATTAAATAATTTAAAAACCTAGCAAACAGTGGATTAATTATTTGTGATGTTTTTTCAAGACTGTTTTACACGATTTTTATCCATCAATTATCAGTGACAATATTTACCAGTGACTTTTTTATATCATCATATATTTTCAATCATTTACATGTATTCATCACGATTCAGACGTTTGTTTAACTGTGAATTGATAATTACTTGTGTTGACAATATATCGTTTTGTTGCCGTCTAGAGCACGGTCAATTTGGACTAACTGTGAATTTTGTTTTTCTTTGCAACATTGTGTACAATATACGTATGATGATTCGACTTAGCCTTCTCACATCACCCATCGGAAAAAGGTCGGGGACTAATCATAAGCACGGATCTCAACAGCAGCTACCAGGCATATGTAGGAATGGTATAGCATCACTAAATAGATAGCTACCCCGCAAAACCTCTTACATTAGCTACAAAACCTCCTACATAAATGGTGCCCCGTTTCGTCGAACTCACAGCCAGCAAAGAATTAATCAGCATCTAGATTTTGAGAACTTCAAGCACTTTGGATGAATGCCACGAAGGAAAGTAAATCCTAAGACACAAATCACAGCAAACCACCCTCTCGAGATCACAATGCTCGAAGACAGCCGCACGATGACGGGTGAGGACGATGTAACACTGCCATCTATTCTCGACAACACTCACACACATAAGATGACGTCCAGCTCAGGAAATGCAGGAAGCCCGGTGGTGAGCCCAGCAACAGGCCGCACCAACACATGGACACAGTACAAAATATGCCAATTCGATCCAGACTACCTTGACGAGTGGGTCGACGATGTTACTTTATTGGCCAAGGTGTCCAATATAACAGACGAGGGCTCAATATTTTTGAGGGCTTGGGAGACAATCCCAATGTCTTTCAGACGCGGACTAAAAGACATCCTGCATCAATACACTGAGGGAACATGTGCGCAGCCATGGCAGAGCCTGCAACGCGCCGTCAAGCAGCGCCTGACACCAGATCGAGAAGACAGGCTTACAGAATTGATGAGCCAGATGTCCCTAGGTAGCCGCACGCCTTCTGAGCTATTTAGGGAGATGGAGCAGAAAGCCTTGGAATTCAACCTGCCCAAGGAAATCTTAATGCGACTATTCATACAGAAGCTCCCTCCGGCACTCCAAGAGATGGCCACGTTCCTGCGCGAATCCGTCGAAGTGCAAGCCGACGTTCTGCCGGCACGTCTAGACAAGTGGTGGAAGAAACACCACTACAGCTCACCTGCCTCAGAGCAAGGCTACATCACCTCATGACCGACCGAATCACAACCCACCGCATCATCAGCCGGAACAAATGTCACCAATGAGCGCCTCATCAGCCTGCTCGAGAACCTCACCTTCAGGCCAAATTCGGCCAGTCGACCGATCAGGCGGACCGCGACCCGTCCCGAAATAGCACCAGGAGGTCGACGTCGAGAGGCCGGGTTACAGTTCCACAGTTACCGGCGGAGTGGTGGCCGAATTACTGCTGCTATGGCCACTCCGCACCCTATTGCCTCAGAAACGGCTGCACATTCCCGCACACAGACGCGACGTTCAAATTGGCGTGTTTACATTCAACAACTCAGGAGGATCCGCTCATGGAAGGTTCGGAAAACTGCGGCAGTAGAGGCTGATCACCCCAAGATCGTTGGCCGCTCCACGTCTGATGGCTCAAAGCACGTTGCTTTCGCGGTAGAGCGCAATCAAACTATTGTATTTACAGCGACGGCTCCAGTCAAATCATGCTTCAAACGCCCAAATGCCAACAACCAGTCCCATCGTCAGTTGCCACTACCGACATACCTTCTCAGCCGTGACGCTTCTTCTTGAGAATTATTTCTCATAGACACTGGATCAGATGTAAGCTTACTACGCCACAATTATTTCGAACCTACTCGCCCAGTCGACACCAGCAATCTTACCTGCGCCAATGGCTCCAATATAGCGACGTTTGGGGTACGAGTACACACAATCTCGTTCTCCAACTCAAAAAGATGTTTCAATTATCCTTTCATCATTGCCAATACGAAAAGAAACATCATGGGACGGGACTTTCTCGAACACTTCGGCCTTAACATTCGTCCAAGAACACGAGAGATACGCACTGGAGACAATCAGTTCCCTTCATCAGCGCTAAAACATACGACTCGCGCCGAAGCAGTCTCATCCATACAGCAAATTCCTCCAGGTTCTCATCTTCCACAACTGGACTATGTTCTGAAACGACATGAAGAGTTCTTTAAACCTATCTCTTTTGTGCCCGATCTCAAGAGGAAGCGTGCCATCTCAGCCCATCGTATCATCTTATGGAAACCACTTCCTCATCCTCCACGAGCACGTCCATTGGCACTACACAAACATAAGGCCGCGGAGTAGAATTCGCCACCCTACGTCAACAAGGCATCTGTGCAGGATCCAGCTCACCATTTGCGTCGCCTGTAGTATTGGTACCAAAGTGTGAACCCGGAACATTCAGAGTGTGTGGGGATTATCGTATTTTCAATTATTGCACACAGTGTGATTCTTACATTCTGCCAAATCCAGCTGACCTACTCAGATCTCTTTTTGCTCATGCTGTGTACTCAAAACTCGACCTAGTGAAATCCTACTATCAAGTACCGATGGACAAAGACTCCGTATCCTATACTGCACTCAGATTCACAGGAGGTGGCATTCACGAATATCATTATATGCTTTTCGGTCTTAGGAACGCATAGAGCACGGTCCGTTTTGTTTAACAGTGAATTTAGTTTTTTTCTCTGCAACATTGTGTACAATATACGTATGATGATTCGACTTAGCCTTCTCACATCACCCATCGGAAAAAAGGTCGGGGACTAATCATAAACACGGATCTCAACAGCAACTACCCGGCATATGTAGGAATGGTATAGCATAACTAATTAGATAGCTACCCCGCAAAACCTCTTACATTAGCTACAAAACCTCCTACACAAATCGTGCCCCGTTTCGTCGAACTCACAGCCAGCAAAGAATTAATCAGCATCTAGATTTTGAGAACTTCAAGCACTTTGGATGAATGCCACAAAAGAAAGTAAATCCTAAGACACAAATCACTGCAAACCACCCTCTCGAGATCACAATGCTCGAAGACGGCCGCACGATGACGGGTGAGGACGATGTAACACTGACATCTATTCTTGACAACACTCACACACATAAGATGTCGTCCAGCTCAGGAAATGCAGGAAGCCCGGTGGCGTGCCCAGCAACAGGCCGCACTAACAAATGGACACAGTACAAAATATGCCAATTTGATCCAGACTAACTTGACGAGTGGGTCGACGATGTAAATTTATTGGCCAAGGTGTCCAATATAACAGACGAGGGCTCAATATTTTTGAGGGCTTGGTAGACAATCCCAATGTCTTTCAGACGCGGACTAAAAGACATCCTTCATGAATACACTGAGGGAACATGTGCGCCGCCATGACAGAGCCTCCAACGCGCCGTCAAAAAGCGCCTGACACCAGATCGAAAAGACAGGTTTACAGAATTGATGAGCCAAATGTCCCTAACTAGCCGCACGCTTTCTGAGCTATTTAGGGAGATGGATCAGAAAGCCTTGCAATTCAACCTGCCCAAGGAAATCTTAATGCGACTATTCATACAGAAGCTCTCTCCGGCACTCCAAGAGATGGCCACGTTCCTGCGCGAATCCGTCGATTGCAAGCCGACGTTCTGCCGGCACGTCTAGACAAGTGGTGGAAGAAACACCACTACAGCTCACCTGCCTCAGAGCAAGGCTACATCACCTCATGACCGACCGAATCACAACCCACCGCATCATCAGCCGGAACAAATGTCACCAATGAGCGCCTCATCAGCCTGCTCGAGAACCTCACCGTCAGGCCAAATTCGGCCAGCGTCAACCACCGTCCCGAAATAGCACCAAGAGATCGATGTCGAGAGGCCGGGTTACAGTTCCACAGTTACCGGCGGAGTGGTGGCCGAATTACTGCTGCTATGGCCACTCCGCACCCTATTGCCTCAGAAACGGCTGCACATTCCCGCACACAGACGCGACGTTCAAATTGGCGTGTTTACATTCAACAGCTCAGGAGGATCCGCTCATGGAAGGTTCGGAAAACTGCGGCAGTAGAGGCTGATCACTCCAAGATCGTTGGCCGATCCACGTTTGATGGTTCAAAGCACGTTGCTTTCGCGATAGAGCGGAATCAAACTATTGTATTTACAGCGACGGCTCCAGTCAAATCATGCTTCAAACGCCCAAATGCCAACAACCAGTTCCATCGTCAGTTGCCACTACCGACATACCTTCTCAGCCGTGACGCTTCTTCTTGAGAATTATTTCTCATAGACACTGGATCAGATGTAAGCTTACTACGCCACAATTATTTCGAACCTACTCGCCCAGTCGACACCAGCAATCTTACCTGCGCCAATGGCTCCAATATAGCGACGTTTGGGGTACGAGTACACACAATCTCGTTCTCCAACTCAAAAAGATGTTTCAATTATCCTTTCATCATTGCCAATACGAAAAGAAACATCATGGGACGGGACTTTCTCGAACACTTTGGCCTTAACATTCGTCCAAGAACACGAGAGATACGCACTGGAGACAATCAGTTCCCTTCATCAGCGCTAAAACATACGACTCGCGCCGAAGCAGTCTCATCCATACAGCAAATTCCTCCAGGTTCTCATCTTCCACAACTGGACTATGTTCTGAAACGACATGAAGAGTTCTTTAAACCTATCTCTTTTGTGCCCGATCTCAAGAGGAAGCGTGCCATCTCAGCCCATCGTATCATCTTATGGAAACCACTTCCTCATCCTCCACGAGCACGTCCATTGGCACTACACAAACATAAGGCCGCGGAGTAGAATTCGCCACCCTACGTCAACAAGGCATCTGTGCAGGATCCAGCTCACCATTTGCGTTGCCTGTAGTATTGGTACCAAAGTGTGAACCCGGAACATTCAGAGTGTGTGGGGATTATCGTATTTTCAATTATTGCACACAGTGTGATTCTTACATTCTGCCAAATCCAGCTGACCTACTCAGATCTCTTTTTGCTCATGCTGTGTACTCAAAACTCGACCTAGTGAAATCCTACTATCAAGTACCGATGGACAAAGACTCCGTATCCTATACTGCACTCAGATTCACAGGAGGTGGCATTCACGAATATCATTATATGCTTTTCGGTCTTAGGAACGCATAGAGCACGGTCCGTTTTGTTTAACAGTGAATTTAGTTTTTTTCTCTGCAACATTGTGTACAATATACGTATGATGATTCGACTTAGCCTTCTCACATCACCCAACGGAAAAAAGGTCGGGGACTAATCATAAACACGGATCTCAACAGCAACTACCCGGCATATGTAGGAATGGTATAGCATAACTAATTAGATAGCTACCCCGCAAAACCTCTTACATTAGCTACAAAACCTCCTACACAAATCGTGCCCCGTTTCGTCGAACTCACAGCCAGCAAAGAATTAATCAGCATCTAGATTTTGAGAACTTCAAGCACTTTGGATGAATGCCACAAAAGAAAGTAAATCCTAAGACACAAATCACTGCAAACCACCCTCTCGAGATCACAATGCTCGAAGACGGCCGCACGATGACGGGTGAGGACGATGTAACACTGACATCTATTCTTGACAACACTCACACACATAAGATGTCGTCCAGCTCAGGAAATGCAGGAAGCCCGGTGGCGTGCCCAGCAACAGGCCGCACCAACAAATGGACACAGTACAAAATATGCCAATTTGATCCAGACTAACTTGACGAGTGGGTCGACGATGTTAATTTATTGGCCAAGGTGTCCAATATAACAGACGAGGGCTCAATATTTTTGAGGGCTTGGGAGACAATCCCAATGTCTTTCAGACGCGGACTTAAAGACATCCTGCATCAATACACTGAGGGAACATGTGCGCAGCCATGACAGAGCCTGCAACGCGCCGTCAAGCAGCGCCTGACACCAGATCGAGAAGACAGGTTTACAGAATTTATGAACCAGATGTCCCTAGGTAGCCGCACGCTTTCTGAGCTATTTAGGGAGATGGATCAAAAGCCTTGCAATTCAACCTGCCCAAGGAAATCTTAATGCGACTATTCATACAGAAGCTCTCTCCGGCACTCCAAGAGATGGCCACGTTCCTGCGCGAATCCGTCGATTGCAAGCCGACGTTCTGCCGGCACGTCTAGACAAGTGGTGGAAGAAACACCACTACAGCTCACCTGCCTCAGAGCAAGGTTACATCACCTCATGACCGACCAAATCCCAACCCACAGCATCATCAGCCGGAACAAATGTCACCAATGAGCGCCTCATCAGCCTGCTCGAGAACCTCACCGTCAGGCCAAATTCGGCCAGCGTCAACCACCGTCCCGAAATAGCACCAAGAAGTCGATGTCGAGAGGCCGGGTTACAGTTCCACAGTTACCGGCGGAGTGGTGGCCGAATTACTGCTGCTATGGCCACTCCGCACCCTATTGCCTCAGAAAAGGCTGCACATTCCCGCACACAGACGCGACGTTCAAATTGGCGTGTTTACATTCAACAGCTCAAGAGGATCCGCTCATGGAAGGTTCGGAAAACTGCGGCAGTAGAGGCTGATCACTCCAAGATCGTTGGCCGATCCACGTTTGATGGTTCAAAGCACGTTGCTTTCACGATAGAGCGCAATCAAACTATTGTATTTACAGCGACGGCTCCAGTCAAATCATGCTTCAAACGCCCAAATGCCAACAACCAGTTCCATCGTCAGTTGCCACTACCGACATACCTTCTCAGCCGTGACGCTTCTTCTTGAGAATTATTTCTCATAGACACTGGATCAGATGTAAGCTTACTACGCCACAATTATTTCTGAACCTACTCGCCCAGTTGACACCAGCAATCTTACCTGCGCCAATGGCTCCAATATAGCGACGTTTGGGGTACGAGTACACACAATCTCGTTCTCCAACTCAAAAAGATGTTTCAATTATCCTTTCATCATTGCCAATACGGAAAGAAACATCATGGGACGGGACTTTCTCGAACACTTCGGCCTTAACATTCGTCCAAGAACACGAGAGATACGCACTGGAGACAATCAGTTCCCTTCATCAGCGCTAAAACATACGACTCGCGCCAAAGCAGTCTCATCCATACAGCAAATTCCTCCAGGTTCTCATCTTCCACAACTGGACTATGTTCTGAAACGACATGAAGAGTTCTTTAAACCTATCTCTTTTGTGCCCGATCTCAAGAGGAAGCGTGCCATCTCAGCCCATCGTATCATCTTATGGATACCACTTCCTCATCCTCCACGAGCACGTCCATTGGCACTACACAAACATAAGGCCGCGGAGTAGAATTCGCCACCCTACGTCAACAAGGCACCTGTGCACTATCCAGCTCCCAATTTGCGTCGCCTGTAGTATTGGTACCAAAGAGTTAACCCGGAACATTCAGAGTGTGCGTGGATTATCGTATTCTCAATTATTGCACACAGTGTGATTCTTACATTCTGCCAAATCCAGCTGACCTACTCAGATCTGTTTTTGGTCATGCTGTGAACACAAAACTCGACCTAGTGAAATCCTACTATCAAGTACCGATGGACAAAGACTCCGTATCCTATACTGCACTCAGATTCACAGGAGGTGGCATTCACGAATATCATTATATGCTTTTCGGTCTTAGGAACGCATTTCAAACATTTCAATGCGTTATGGACGAAATTTTAGATGGTCCACCAATTGTAATTTATATCTTAGACGACATTCTGGTGAGGGGACACCACTTGTACCAAATTCCCAAGTAACTCCATGAAATCAATGGAGCCGGCTTATCCTCCAAAAGGAGTCAGCCGCAGTAAAGTAAAGTAAAGTAAGTTCTCTAACTCAATGTCAGAACATATGCAGCATATTGACATTCTACTCACACGTCTAGCAGACTATGGCCTCCGACTTCATGGCAACAAATGTGTCTTTTCACTAAAATCAATTGAATTCCTCAGCCATCAAATTTCCGAGAAATGCATAACACCTATACCTGCTAAGGTTCGTGCTATTCAAGATCTACAGCCTCCAACCACCGTTCGAGCATTACGACGACTCTTGGGCAAGATGAACTACTATTCTCCATTCGTACCTTGCCTTGCCGAGATTCGGGCACCTATTCACAACTAACTTGTGACAGAAAGCCGTTTTGTCAAGAAATCACAGCAGATTCAGCTCAAAGTGGGCGACATGCAGGCTTACGAGGATGCCAAAAGGGCCTTATCCAGAGCGACCATGCTACATTCTCCTGATTATTCTCATCCTTTTGAATTGATCACTGACGCATCCGACGTTGCCGCAGGCGCAGTAGTGCAACAGTCCATCAATGGCAAACAGCGATCTATGGCGTTCTACTCGCAAAAACTACAAGCTCGCGAGACGCGATATGATACATTAGGGAAGGTGTTACTCGCAATCTACCGATCGATCCTACACTTCCACACCTATCTGGATGGCCAACAGTTCAAGATCTACACCGACCACCTTCCTGTACTCGCGATGCTCAGAGGAAAGAAAGATTATTTTTATTCACGACGTGTCAACTCACAACTTACACGAATAGACGAGTATGAATATGAAGTCATTCATGTCAAAGGATCAGAAAACGTTGTTGCAGACTCCCTAAGCCGTCTTGCAGATCTTTGTGCCGCAATATTATGTCCTTCACCTATAAGCACTCTGGAATTTTAAGCAGCACAGCAAGATGATCCATCACTTTGTACATTTGATGTCAATCGCCTGAAAACATTTGATTATGATGGAACTCTGCTGCAATGCGAAATACCTGGCGTATGCCCTGGGCTGTTTATACCTAAAAAAACTCCGTTACAAGGTTTGAGGTTTACTATCTGGCAAAGTCTCAATGGAAATTTTATCCAAAACTTATGTTTGGCATGGCATGCGGCAAGATGTCAAGAAATGGTCAAAACAATGTCTAGAATGTCAGAAATACAAAGAGACGAGACACACTAAAACGGCGACACAAGTCATCCAAGTGCCCAAAGTACGGTTCAGGCACATACACGTTGATCTGGTAACTTTACCTGCCGTGAAAAATATACATTAACTACTGTCAATACGGGATCGCACCACTCGATGTTATGAGGCCATACCACTGCCAGTCATGAAGCAAGGCACTGTCAGTTAGGCTTTGGAGACTATACAGCATACCTTGAGAAAAAATTCCATCTAACTACTCACAAACTAAATATAGAACATGCAATACTCCATCTGGTGACATGGTGCTGAATTAAAAATTTATATCATTAAATGAAAAAATAGTAAATTAGAATCAGTTCTTATTGAGAAGTTTAAAAAAATAAATAAGGTCATTCAATTCTGAGTTGAAATGGCGGATAAAATTGTGAATTAATAAACGAAATGAAGGGAATGTAACAGATGAAAAAACTACATATTTTGTCTGGAGTAGAGACATCTCGGTTGAAATAAACCTTTAAAGAAATCGAGTCAACTTACTTGGTAGGCAAGACCGTACTGGCATAAAATTATACAGATAAATATGCATTATTATATGCAAATATTAGAAATATTTTGTAGGAAGTGTTGCGGTTACGGTAAGAGGTTTTGCGGGGTGGTTGTTTATTTAGTGATATATGATATTCCAACATAAGCCTGGTAACTGACGTCGAAAGAAATGGGTTTCGTGGACTGTGCTTATGATCAGTATCTAAATTTATACCTGACGTCCATCCCCTTCTTTCCAGTGTCGTTATGTGAAAAGGCTAAGTTGAATTATCATACGTTTATTATGAACAAGGGTGCAAAGTAAATTAAAATTCACTGTTAGACAAAATTGACCGAGCTCTACACGGTAACAAAATAAAATATTGTTAACACAAAGTTAATATCTTGGCAAAAATGCCGAGAGTCATAATAAACACAATAAATAAATCCAAAATGTCTTAGCAGTGTAGTTACTGTTCAGGGATAAACGATTAAAAACACAAAAAATCTAAATTCTGGTTTTGAGCGTTTTAGCACAATAATCCACTGCATACTACCGGTGTATCACGTGCGGGTGTGTATTATTATTAAAAACCCTAATAATTACAAATAAAATTTCAGTTCAAGAAATCTCAATTTAAACTTCTTGAAACTAACAGAGATTGTTTCTAAAATCACAGTTAGGAGAAATATTTGTGAAAACAGAATTAGCATATATGACCCTAAGGAATACCGGATCTGTCGTAATTAATACTCGTTGGGTTGTAAAGCGATGCCGCGCGTTACAATTTAAAAAAAAACTTCATGTTGAATAATTTAATAATGTACAGTGTGTATGATTTTATAGCTTTGGTAAAACTTTGTTTTACAATGACTGAAATAGAACAATATTATGATTTTTTGATTTTTTGAGGTTTGAATTAGACAATAAATTTCCTTGAATTACAGAGATTGTTTCTAAAATCATAGTTAAAGAAATATTGTGTAAAAGCAGAGTTAGATTATCTGACCTTAAAAAGCACTATATTTGTCAAAATTGAACATCGTTGGGTTGTAACGCGGAGCCGCGTGTTACATACACCCCCCGACAATAAAAATTAGTACACAACGAAGGTGACTGGCCTTAAAGGATGTGTGGAGTAACCACTGATGTTGGCTCTGTCGACACTGATTCTGGTTCCTCTATATCTCGCGGCGACGCGACTGCGTGAGTTGGCTCGGTTGTTGGTGAGATGTCGGGCGTCAGTCCGTGGTCAGCAAAACTGTCTGGAGGTGGAATTAACATTTTTAGGCCGCCTGATAGGTCAACATCGCGGAACAGCGGTTCATTTGGATCAACATTGGCCGGGGATAATCTGTTTGGAGACAGCTTCAGCTTTGCCATTAATCTCCAAAATAATGTAATTCTGCCGTCGATCTAACACACGATAAGGACCACGCTTCAGTTTGGCTAGAATCCGGTTATTCATGTCGTTGCTGACGAAGAACCATTTGCAGCTATCAAAATATTTGCGTGTTTATATTGAACCATGTTGCTGACCTGTAGGACAGATCGACCGATTCTGAGCGTTATACTGTAGATAACTGCGAAGTGGAAACAGAAATGCCGGATCGTTCATCGTTATCGCAGTTTCAGAGCGTGATCAGTCTAGTTCGCCAGGCAGCCGTAGACATTTGCCAAATACCATTTCAGCGAAGTTACATTTGATCGGGTCACGAGGTCTTGTACGCATTGATACGAGTATTTTTGGTAAAGCCGCAAGCCAAATTTCTTCTGGGCTAGCCTTGAGCGCCCTTTTCAGTTCCCGATGTGACCTTTCGACAAAACCATTTGATCTTGGATTGCGAGCCGCAGTCGCGGAGTGTTTGACACCATAGTATTTCAGTAGGGCTGCGAAATCTTTGCCAAGAAACTATGCGCCACGATCGGTTGTCACTTCAGCTGGGGCACCAAACCGAGCGAACCAATTGAGCTCTAAAGCATAACTGACTGTGTCTTGCTTCATGTCTGGCAGTGGTATGGCCTCATACCATCGAGTGGTGCGGTCCCGTATTAAAATAGATGTCTTATATTGTTTGCGGCAGGTAAGGTTACCAGATCAACGTGTATGTGCGTGAACCGTACTTTGCATTTCTGACATTTTCTACATTGGTTTGACCACTTTTTGAGATCTCGATGCATGCCAGGCCAAAAACACGTTCTGGATAGAATATCCATTGAGGCTTCGCCAAATGGATGGCTCATTGAATCATAAAATCTCGAAGATCTTGAGGCGGAGTTTTTCAGGTATAAACGGCCGAGGGCCCACTCCAATTTTTTCAAATGTTTTCAGGCGATTGACATCAAATGTCCGAAGTGATGGATCATCTCGTTGAGCTGCTTGCAATTCCTGAGTGCTTATAGGTGAAGGACAAAAGATAGAAGCACATAATTATGCAAGATGGCTTAGGGAGTCTGCCACCATGTTTTCTGATCCTTTGACATGAGTGACTTCATATATATACTCGTGTATTCGTGTAAGCTGTGAGTTGACACATTGTGTATTTAAATACTCTTTCTTTCCTCTGAGCATCGGGAGTAGGGGAAGGTGGTCGGTGTAGATCTTGAACTATCGGCCATCCAGTTAGGTGTGAAAATGTAGGAACGACCGGTAGATTGCAAGTAACTCTTTCTCTTATGCATCATATCGCGTCTCTGAAGGTTATAGATTTTGCGAGTAGAAGGCGATACGTCGGTGTATGTCATGGATGGACTGTTGAAGTACTGCGCCTATGGCAACGTTGGATGCATCAGTGATCAATTTAAAAGGTTGAGATAAATCAGGAGAATGTAGCATGGTCACTTTGCATAAAGCTCTTTTGGCATAATCGTAAGCCTGCATGTCGTCCACGTTAAGCTGAATCAGTTGTGATTTCTTAACAAAACGGCTTTCTGGCACGAGATATTTGTGAAGAGGTGCAAGGATCTTGGCAAGGTAGGGTACGAATCGAGAATAGTAGTTCATCTTGCCCAAAAATCGTCGTAATGCTCGAATTGTGGTTGGAGGCTGTAGATCTTGAATAGCACGAACCCAAGCAGGTATAGGTGTCATGCATTTCTCGGAAATTTGATGACCGAGGAATTTAATTGATTTTTGTGCAAAGACACATTTGTTGCCATGCAGTCGGAGGCCATAGTCTGCTAGACGTGTGAGTAGATTTCAATATGCCGTATATGTTCGTACATTGAGCTGGAGAATACCAGGATGTCGTCTAAGTAGGGAATTACAAATAGTAGACCATAGAGTATTTCGTCCATAACGCGTTGAAAGGTTTGCGAGGCATTCTTGTGACCGAAAGGCATATAATTATATTCGTGAGTGCCACATCCGGTGAATCTGAGTGCAGTATTTGATACGATTTCTTTGTCCATCGGTACTTGATAGTTGGATTTTACTAGGTCGAGTTTTGAATACACAGCATGACTGAAAGTAGGTCAGATGGATTTGGCAGGATGTACGAATCAGACTGTGTACAAGAATTGAGAATACGATAATCCACGCACACCCTGAATGTTGCTAGTTCACTCTTTGGTACTACTACCACAGGCGACACAAAAGGTGAGCTGGATCGTGTGAAGATGCCTTGTTGACGTAGCATGGCGAATTCTTGCTCGGCGGCCTTATGTTTGTGTGGTGCCAATGGACGTGCTCGTGGAGGATGAGAAAGTGATTTCGATAAGATGATACGATGGGCTGTGATGGCAGGCTACTTCTTGAGATCGGGCATAATGGAGATATGTTTGAAAATCTCTTCATGACATTTCTGAACATCGTCCAGTTGTGGTACATGAGGAACTGGAGGAATTAGCTGTGTGGATGAGAATGCTTTGGTGCGAGTCGTAGGATTCATCGCTGATGAAGGCAGCTGATTGTCTGCAGTGCGTATCTCTCGTGTTCTTGGACGAATGGTAAGGTCGAAGTGTTGGAGACATTCACGTCCAATGATGTTTCTTGTCGTATTGGCAATGATAAAAGGATAATTTAAACATCTTTTTGAGTTTGAGAACGAGATTGTGTGTACTCGTACCCTAAACGTCGATATGTTGGAGCCATTGGCGCAGGTCAGACTGCTGGTGTCGACTGAGTGAGTTGGTTAGAAATAATTGTGGCGTAGTAAGCTTACATCTAACCCGGTGTCTATGAGAAATAATTCGCCAGAGTGTGTGTCACGGATGAGAAAGGATGTCGATAGTGGAAACTGACGATGGGATTGGTTGCTGGCATTTGGGCGTTTGAAAAATGACTTGACTGGAGACGTCGCTGTGAATACAATAGTTTGATTGCGCTCTACCGCAAAAGCAACGTGCTTCGAGCCATCAGACGTGGAGCGGCCAACAATCTTGGGGTGACCAGCCTCTACCGCCGCAGACGAGGGTGACCTCAGCAGTTTTCCGAACCTTCGATTGGCGGATCCTCCTGAGTTGTTGAAGGTAAACACGCCCACTTGAACGTCGCGTTCGTGCGCGGGAATGTGCAGCCGTTTCTGAGGCAATAGCGTGTGGAGTGGTAATAGATGCAGTGATTCGGACACTACTCCGCCGGTAACTGTGGAGCTGTGACCCGGCCTCTTGACATCGACCTTTTGGTGCTATTTTGGGACGTGGTAGACGCTCATCACGCCTGCTCTGGGCGCGTCTATTATGGACGGCATCGACTGAGGCGGAATTTGGCTTGAAGGTAAGGTTGTCGAGCAGGCTGATAAGGCGCTCATTGGTGACATTTGTTCCGGCTGATGATGCTGTGGATTGGGATTCGGACGGTCGTGAAGTGATGTAACCTTGCTCTGAGGCAGGTGAGCTGTAGTGGTGTTTCTTCCACCACTTGTCTAGACGTGCCGGAAGAACGTCGTCTTGTAATCGACGAATTCGCGCAGGAACTTTGCCATCTCTTGGAGTGCCGGAAGGAGCATCTGTATGAAGTCGCATTAAGATTTCCTTGGGCAGGTTGAATTTCAAGGCTACCTAGGGACATCTGACTCATCAATTCTGTAAGCCTGTCTTCTCGATCTGGTGTCAGGCGCTGCTTAACGGCGCGTTGCAGGCTCTGCCATGGCTGCGCACATGTTCCCTCAGTGTATTGATGCAGGATATCTTTAAGTCCGCGTCTAAAAGACATTGGGATTGTCTCCCAAGCCCTCAAAAATATTGAACCCTCATCTGTTATATTGGACACCTTGGCCAATAAATTAACATCGTCGACCCACTCGTCAAGGTAGTCTGGATCGAATTGGCATATTTTGTACTGTGTCCATGTGTTGGTTTGGCCTGTTGCTGAGCTCGCCACCGGACTTCCTGCAGTTCTTGAGCTGGACGTCATCTTATGTGTGTGAATATTGTCAAGAATAGATGTCAGTGTTACATAGTCCTCACCAGTCATAGTGCGGCTGTTTTCGAGCATTGTGATCTCGATAGGGTGGTTTGCTGTGATTTGTGTCTTAGGATTTACTTTCTTTTGTGGCATTCATCCAAAGTGCTTGATGTTCTGAAAAGCTAGATGGTGATTAATTCTTTGTTGGCTGTGAATCCGACGAAACTGGGCACCATTTATGTAGGATGTTTTGTAGTTATAGTAATAGCTTTTGCGGGGTAGCTGTCTATATTGTAATGATTTCTTACATTTTATGGTGGTTGTTATACCCACTCGTTTCATGATCAGTCCCTGAAATTTTCCAAAGGGTGAAGTAAGAAATCTCATCCATTTTCAGACGTTTATTGCAAGTGGTGAAGCTAAGCATGAATCAATTCACAGTTAAACAAAACGGAACGTGCTCTAGACGGCAACAAAATGATATATTGTCAACACAATTGAATGCCTTATACACAAGTAATTATCAGGAACACAAACGTCTGAATCGTGATGAATACATGTAAATAATTGAAGATATATTACGATATAAATCCAGATTGGTTAGCAATTTAGTTTAAAGTCACTGGTAAATATTGTCACTGATAATTGATGGATAAAAATCGTGTAAAAACAGTCTTGAAAAACATCACAAATAATTATTCCACTGTTTGCTAGGTTTTGAATGTTTTAATTATAATAATCCATTGAACTATGATGTCCTGATGCGTAGAATCATATCTGAACTGTAATTAATGGTGTAAACTGAGATTAATGCAAAGAAAGTCAATAAATCCGCGTAGACACTATAATCCACCGCATGTTACCTGCGTATTGCGCGCGGGTGTGTGTATTTATTAAACAAAACTCTATTAATTACAATTAAATTTGCCGTTCAAGAAATCACAATTAAAACTGCTTGAAACTTACAGAGATTGTTTCTAAAATCACAGTAAGAGAAATATTGTGTAAAAGCAGAGTTAGATTATTTTACCTTAAAGAGCACTATATTTGTCAAAATTGAACATCGTTGGGTTGTAACGCAGAGCCGCGTGTTACATTATCGTCATGCTAGTCAACAGTACATACAATCAATTGCTAGTAATAATTCTTACCTTTTTGCATAAAGTTACACTCGAATTGTACCTCAATTATTCATATTTTGATGATGAATCGATTACTTTTTACAGCCGGACCTTCTGATGTTGATATATTGTACAGTGCAACTAGTGAGATTTTGCTTATCTATATGAGACTAATTTCACATATTTATGTGATATAATCATTTTCATATTGTACAATTTACCAGTATTATAAGGTTATGGAACATGTGTGGTTTGAATCCAAATAAAGCTATTCTATTCTATTTTATTCTAACATAAGCTATAACTTCATATGTCAAAAAAATATAAATTGATTCATTTTTATTTGGGAACTTAATCGACTTCTATATCTTCAAATATTTGCTAGAATCGACTAGAGAAAGGTTTGTGAAGAGTCAGAATATCAGTTTCGTTTGCAGGATTTGCTATCTTCAGTCAGACGAATTTAAGACTTTGTTAGTAGTCGAGGAAGAAGCTTCTGACATCGACCGCCAGATTCATTCGTCCTAATATTTTGAGTTACCGTTAGGTTGGATTGACTAAAATATAATAAACTAGTGTAAGGTTTATGAAGAATCAGAATATCAGCGCCATATTCAGGATATGCTGCCTTCAGTTGATAGAAATTAAGACTAAATACGAGGAAGAACAAGTTTCAGATATCGACAGTCAGATTTCTTCGTCGTAATTTTTGAGATTCTGAATAGTAGCAAGAATAAAATGAAGAGATTTAGTAGTGAAAATTGTGGCGGAATAATAGACAATTGTACGCCGTAAACAGAAACATTAAATAGTGAGTATTTCAAAGCGAATATATGACGTTTAGAGTCTAAAGCCAGCTACCTAATATGAAGGCTATGCGGGGAGAAATTTAACGAACGAAATTTGTGTTGATAAGGAATTATAAAAGGGTAAGTATGTATTAGGTGTTGCAAACTTAGTAACAAATAAGTTCAGTTACGACCAGAAGGATAAACCAAAGGCAGCATAAACGGAAAGTATAATATAATGCACATTCATTTCGTGCTTACTGGCGATTCATCGGTAGGAGCCGGTATTACGCCCTTTAAGCACCACATATTTCGGTAAAAAATGTGGGATAATAGAACGGTACAATCTCCTAGACGAATGAGTAAACCTGCAATAGTGAAGCTTACATCATATAAAGTCTAAGACAATGCGACTTCAACGCTAACTCACACTATATAATATATATACAGAGACTGTAATTGATACTAACACTATGGCTATTGTGTTAGTAACCGAAAACAACATTATTGTACCAAAAAGGTACATGGTACTAACACTATGGTTTCCGAGTCAGAATATAGCATAAATTGATATCCATAATACTGGTAACATGTTCCGACTCGGAAACCATAGTGTTAGTTCCATGTTCTTTTTGCTACAATAATGTTGGTATCGGTTACTAAAACAATAGCCATAGTGTTAGTATCCTTTACAGACTCAGTATAAATATTATATAGTGTGAGTTAGCGTTGAAGTCGCATTGTCGTTGACTTTATATGATGTAAGCTTCACTATTGCAGATTTACACATCGTGTAGGTGATTGTACCGTCCTATTATCCCACATTCCTGACCAAAATATATAGTGGTTAAAGAGCGTAATACCGGCTCCTACTGATGAGTCGCCAGTAAGCACGAAACGAATGTGCATGAGATTATACTTTCCGTTCATGCTGCCTTTGGTTTATCCTTCTGGTCACAACTGAACTAATTTGTTACGAGGTTCGCAACACCTAATACATACTTGCATATATATTAGCTCTCCGCAACAAACAGTATTTAACTGTTATATATTGAATTGAATGATGTCATGCTTACCGCAAAATGTGATAACTGATATCGATCAAGGACAGGGTGCATGGATTTACTGAAGTAACAGGTGTTCAGAAATTGTTGTAATTCTCAATTTCGGTGGAATGTAGCATAAATTGATATCCATCATGCTGGTAACATGTTCCGAATCGGAAACAATAGTGTTAGTACCATGTATCTTTTTGGTACAATAATTTTAGTATCGATTACTAACACAATAGCCATAGTGTTATTATCCTTTACAGACTCGGTAAATATATTATATAGTGTGAGTTAGCGTTGAAGTCGCATTGTCGTAGACTTTGTATGATGTTAGCTTCACTATTGCAGGTTTACACATATGTCTAGGAGATTTTACCGTCCTATTATCCCACATTCTTGACCAAAATATAGGGTGCTTAAAGGGAGTAATACTGTTTCCTACTGATGAATTGCCAATAAGCACGAAAAGAATGTGCATGAGATTATACTTCTTCCGTTCATGCTGCGTTTGGTTTATCCTTCTGGTTACAACTGAACTAATTTGTTACTAGGTTTGCAACACCTAATACATACTTGTTATATTTAGTTCTACGCAACAAACAGTATTTAACTGTTATATATTGAATTGAATGATGTCAGTTTACCGCAAAATATGATAACTGATATCGGTCAAGGACAGGGTGCATGGATTACTGAAGTAACAGGTGTTCATAAATTGTTGTAATTTCAATTTCTGTGGAATATAGCATAAATTGATATCCATCATGTTTGTAATGTTCCGACTCGGAAACCATAGTGTTACTACTATGTACCTTTTGGTACAATATCGTTGGTTATCAGTTACTAACACAATGGCCATAGTGTTAGTATCCTTTACAGACTCGGTATATATATTATATAGTGTGAGTTAGCGTTGAAGTCGCATTGTCATTGACTTTATATGATGTTAGCTTCACTATTGCAGATTTACACATCGTCTAGGTGATTGTACCATCCTATTATCCCACATTCCTGACCCAAATATATAGTGGTTAAAGAGCGTAATACCGGCTCCTACTGATGAGTCGCCAGTAAGCACGAAACGAATGTGCATGAGATTATACTTTCCGTTCATGCTACCTTTGGTTTATCCTTCTGGTCACAACTGAACTAATTTGTTACTAGGTTCGCAACACCTAATACATACTTGCATATATTTTAGTTCTCCGCGACAAACAGTATTTAACTGTTATATATTGAATTGAATGATGTCATGCTTACCGCGAAATATGATAACTGATATCGGTCAAGGACAGGGTGCATGGATTTACTGAAGTAACAGGTGTTCATAAATTGTTGTAATTCTCAATTTCTGTGGAATATAGCATAAATTGTTATCCATCGTGTTGGTACCATGGCCCGACTCGGAAACTATAATATTAGTATTATGTACCTTTTCGATAAAATAATGTTGGTATCGGTTACTAACAGAATAGCCATAGTGTTAGTATCCTTTACAGAATCGGTTTTTATACTATATAGTGTGAGTTAGCTTTGAAGTCGCATTGTCGTAGACTTTATATGATGTTAGCTTCACTATTGCTGGTTTACACATTCATCTAGGAGATTTTATCGTCCTATTATCCCACATTCTTGACCAAAATGTATAGTGGTTATAGAGCGTAATACCGGCTCCTACTGATGAGTCGCCAGTAAGCTTGAAAAGAATGTGCATGAGATTATACTTTCCGTTAATGCTGCCTTTGCTTTATCCTTCTGGTCACAACTGAACTAATTTGTTACTAGGTTCGCAACACCTAATACATACTTGCATATATTTTAGTTCTACGCAACAAACAGTATTTAACTGTTATATATTGAATTGAATGATATCATGCTTACCGCGAAATGTGATAACTGATATCGATCAAGGACAGGGTGCATGGATTTACTGAAGTAACAGGTGTTCATAAATTGTTGTAATTCTCAATTTCTGTGGAATATAGCATAAATTGTTATCCATCGTGTTGGTACCATGTCCCGACTCGGAAACTATAATATTAGTATTATGTACCTTTTCGATAAAATAATGTTGGTATCGGTTACTAACACAATAGCCATAGTGTTAGTATCCTTTACAGAATCGGTTTTTATACTATATAGTGTGATTTAGCGTTGAAGTCGCATTGTCGTAGCCTTTATATGATGTTAGCTTCACTAATGCTTTTTTATACATTCATCTAGGAGATTTTACCGTCCTATTATCCCACATTCTTGACCAAAATGTATAGTGGTTAAAGAGCGTAATACCGGCTCCTACTGATGAGTCGCCAGTAAGCTTGAAAAGAATGTGCATGAGATTATACTTTTCGTAAATGCTGCCTTTGCTTTATCCTTCTGGTCACAACTGAACTAATTTGTTACTAAACTTACAACAGCTAATGCATACTTGCATATATATTATTTCTACGCAAAAAACAGTGTTTAACTGTTATCGAAGGGTATTACGGGGAAGAAGGAACAAATTGGGTTTCCAATCAGAGTTCTCGCATAGGGATTTGTTAAATAAATGCATGTGATCCGCCTAAACTCGTGCTGGGTTAGGAGTTTAGTTTCCGTAGATTATGCATTATATACACTTGTGGCTTTGGAAAAGGGATAGATATTGTTAAATATATATTATGAGTATGGTAGGATTGAATTGAAGAATATCTGTTACGCGTGACTTTGGAGTGACTCGAATAAGCAAAATTTTACAGAGGAATTTGAGATCTTCTGAATCAAAGTATAACTTCTAAGTGTCGGGTGAACCATAAAGGAAAAATCTTTGCAAGGAGCAGTCGACAACGATAGCTCTGACTAACAGAGAAGACACATTTAAAAAATCTAGTACCGATCTTTCCAATGGCGTAAGAGGAAGTCAAAGTGCGATGGCAATAAAATTCGATTGCATTAAAGACGACAATTAGGGCTTATGCTTTGAATAATGTGAGTTTCAGAGTAAGGTTATGTGTCTTGAAGATCAAATGAGCCCATTTGAAGAGTTTTGAAGTAATTTGATCTAGATATGCAAAGAAGTCTACTGATTGAGAACAATAGATGCCAATGTGCGTTACCGAGTCAATCATTTCAATATTAAAGGTAAAATTTACGGTCAGGAGAGAATGGAACAGGGGGGAGGTAAGTATCATCAAACGAGTCATAAGACCAATCCGTTAAAGTGAGAATGTAAAGAAGATAGTAGCTGAGTGACTCGAGGTAAGGACGAGTTGGGCAAGATTGACTTGCTGAATACTATTACCATGTCATCTGCATATTTGAAAAAGCTTGAACAGGTTGTCCGCAACCTGAACCTGTGCGAATGTTAGGTGAAAGAGTATAGAGCCGAGTACTGAACCCAGACCGGATAAGGGCTGACCTCGTGTAACCCTTTCCGACTGTTGCAACTGTGTGACGGTTTAAAAGGTGGAAACTAATAAGTTTAAGGACACTGCCGCAAAAACCATTCCTCAAAATGGCAGATTCAGTTGCCGAGAACCATACTGAATCGAAAGCCTTTAAGACATATAGAAAGAAGAGAGTGAATTATGGCCTAATTGAAGAGTAACAGTTGTCAAGGATACTGACTAAGTTGGTAGAAGAAGAGTACTCATTTAATAAATAATGTTAATCACCAAAGAGGCAGAAACTATCTCGAGACTTAATGAAAGGATCGATTAATTAATATATGATCCTGTCGAAGAATTTAGTGGAAGCATTGGAAAATAGTTATTTGAATGAAGAGATCGACGATATGTCATTGTTTGGGACAGGATAAAGCATCGAGTTGAGCCACTCCAGGGGATGAAGGTGATTGCCAGACATATTTTGATAACATCAGCAATCAGAATGAAGTGATTCAAATCTAGAGGAACAATCTTGTCGGCGGAGACAACATATTGATCAAATCGATTTTTAGATTTAACGTCTTTGATTGCTTGCAGGAAAGTGGCCAACAAAACGTTGAGGCAATGCAGATACTCAGTGTCACCGTTATCCAGCATCTCAGCGAATGGAGTGGAAATGGAATAAGAATTTACATGGTTTTTCAGATATTCGTCGGCAAATTTAGAGCCGTTCAAACCAGAGAAGTTCATTTTGTGTGGATATACGTAACGACTGGGAATCTTACGTTTAGGCGTTTACTAGACCACTGCACTGGTCATGATGTTGACTGGACGTATGGGTTTTTGATTAGTACTAGAGACTAAACGAGACGTTCGTTGGTGGGATTTATTACGTGGCGAGGATGGCTGCGACGTCGCGGTAGGGTTTGGATTGGTTGTGTATATTTTTTAGACTCACCGTGTGTGTAAGGAGCCCTCAAAATTGGGAGGTGCTCAGCACCATAAGGCCGAAAGATGAAGTGTCTCCGAGAATGCCTCCGATTAATGAACAGCCTTTCTTAGGTTTATTTCATTCAGTGTAAGCGGCTCTAGTTTCGGAAGAAGTTAAGGTCACTGGCAGGGAGTGTCGTGTTTGTCCAATTATCCGCTGTAACACGGTACAATCACGCTTTAATTTGACTTTTCCAGTCGATATTAAGAGTGATCAATGTTTGAGCAATTCTAGATCATCGTTAGATAATCTATTATGGAAGGAAAGCACAAAATCACGGCGCTAGCCAGAATAGATATTTTTCAGACGATAAAATTTGCCTTCCAATTGTTCGATCAAATCTGAGACCAGACCATCTTTTGAGAGTTGATAGCAGGAGGACCAGAGATATAAATTGTGTTTGCTGTGATTGCGCAAAGCAAACTTTATTGTAACTCCAATAGGACAATCATCGGCCTGACACAACAGGTGTGGCTACAAGGTTGAAATGAAGAGGCCCAAAAAATATGCCAAATAATTACGAAGTAGAAGAGACCTATAGAGAATTATTCAATATTTTGTACTTTACGCCTGACGTGCGTGATCTCCGATGACTTGGAGTGACCAATTTAATTCTCTTATCAATTAATTTTTTGTATTCGATAGTTATATATTGTGTGGGTAGACTTCGTTTACAAAATATATATTCCTTAGTACTACGTTACTTAGTAAGCAAATCTATAAACACTGGCCAGTAAAATTGTAAATAGTACAAAATCGAACAAGCTCGTCAAAGATCATTTTAATTTGTGTTTATAGGTTATTTTCAAAGATAAGGTATTTTTATATCTTTTTTGGTATATATTTCCGTTTTCTGGTCATTAGTTTACTTACTATTGTAATGGCTTAGAAGCAGGGGCGTTTACCATATTTTTATTAGAGGAAATATCTTTTAAATTTTGTTTTGTGTAAAGGTTTTTTTCAAAGTTGAGTTATTTTTATATCATTTTTAGTATACTTTTCCATTTCTGAGCATACATTTACTTAGCCGATTTTATAATTTACAATTTTATTATAATTTGTTTTATTCGATATTGGTTAGCTGCGCTTAAACCAAATTTATTGTGATATATGATGAACTATTGCGCTGTTTTATAATGGATTTTTTGGGGCGCTATGTATCCAAATTTGTGAAGTCTTGTCTCTATCCTAATAAAGTTAATGAGCTTTCATATAGTCAATATGAAAGTACATATACATGGTAAGCTTCTATGTATAGATTTTAGTTGTCCTATTCTATTTGAGAGTAATGGTTGTTTTTTATACAAAGTATCAACATTTTACGATATGATTTTCACATGCACAGGACGAAATTTAAATGATTTACAAGAAACAAAATACTTTAGGTAAGATTTAATGATAACACTCAGCATTTTTCGACATCAAGGCACGGAGCAGCATGTCATTGAGTTATTTAAGAAATATTCTTCGATTATTGTGCAACTTTATAATACAGATTGCTATGAGGATACAAGAAATGATGCTATTTGGTTGGATAAGATAACCGAGGAGTGTAGAAAAAATCCCTCTTGGAATGTGGCACATATAGCTGCGTCATTACGATGTCTCACTGCGTTTAACAAAGCAGCCATATCATCGTAAGTAAAATAATTTATACATTTAATAAATTTTATCTTTTTTTAACTATAAAGTCTGGGAATGTTTTATTAAGATCTTATTTTAATAAAGTTTTGCCGCTTTACAGTTCGGCAGAACATGCCGTACATGCGCTTAAATATGATAGTATCAGTATTTTAGTTACGGTTAGCGCCATTTGATTGTGTACCTAAGGGATTTTGTGAAATAGCTTTCCTAATTGAGATGTCTGAAAATGAAGGGATAGTTGCGTTTAGATCTGTTTGTGGCCTTTTGTAATCTACAATGTATATTTTGAAAGGTATATTCAGTTCTGATTTATGTCTTGCGAACTACAAACGTAACAACAACACCGGGGGTTAATCATTTCAAAATAGACTGATAACATTTCATTGTTCATGGCTCATTCTTTTTTTCAACAATACCAGAAATCAAAACTACAACTGGTAGGGAAATTAGAAAATATTTCTTTTATAAATTTATGCATTTTGATGTGTATAATATCTGAATGCTATCGAATTAACATACGTTTTGAGTAAAACGCTACTAGTAGATCCTATTAAATTGAGCTATGAATTAACGTGATTAAAGCTTTAGTAGTAAATTGAATAACCGATATTAATATTCATATGAACATCTAAGGTATTAATAAATCATTTCGGCGATACAGAGACACCAAAGAATCTGATGAGATTGTCAAGCACATTGCAAAATTATGACAAATGTCCGCATTATGCGAAAAATGATTAATCTAAGCACGAATCGTGGTTGGAAGATAAAACAAACTAGTCGAAAGTGCTTGGATTTTGTCTTCGTTGACTCTGGGTATAAACGATAAGATAAAATCAATAAATCAGTTTGTGTAATCATACACAGAACGAAGTATTTGAAGAAAAGATGACTTTACGAATATACAAAATACACAAATTGACAAATTCTGGGTCGTTACCACCAAAACCAGTGATGTTAATCATGTGCGTCACTCGGTTTCTGACTGGTCTCTTGCTTAGTTTTGAGTCACTCGTCAATGCGACCTGCTGAAGACACTCTAGAAAAGATTGACATTCGTAAGAAAGAAAGCCACATTATTAAAAAAGGGAATAATTTATTAAAATTGCGATGTTTTGACGTAGTGGATCTGCGGTCATAATTTGAGAAGACATTTGTTTTAGCAGAGAAAAACGTTGAAGAATTGTAGTAATTAATAGATTGGCCCAAAATACGTAGTACTAAGAGTCACAAAAGAGTCATTAGATGTGTAACTACAACATCTCTAATAAGGGGTCTTGTAGAGGCCCTTAGGTCACTACCATAAGGGGGTCTCTTGGATGCCAGACCCGGAAAATCCATATATGCGGAATGATCATCTATCTTGGAACACTTAAGTTCCTCTGAACTATCTCTTAAGCTACAATCCTTAAGTCCGCTAGCCAACTGCTCTGTATCCTCAGTATTTAATAAACCAGACATGATATTATTAAATTACTTGTAATTTATGTATTATATTAATTAAGTAAGCTTACCCGGATTCACTGATGTCTACAAATTTACTGAACTGGAATGATTAAGACCTTGAAACAAATATTCACTTAAATTACCCAAAGCAAACTTGTGGTTCTTTTCGCTGATAATTAAAAACAACAAAATGACGAGAAGATTACAAATTCTTATTCACAAAATAATCAGTGATGGAACCACGCAGTGTCCCGCTTATGCAATTCAGAAACTCAGATCAAAACTCCCTCATTTTCTTCCACAAGACAAGTCCAAAACTTCGACAATATGAACAAAAAAACCTTTCAAAAAATTTTACAATATTTTTCAAAAATTACAATATTGATTTACGAAACCAGCGATAACATCAAATGTCCAAAAATAAAAATTTATTTATTTTTATATGAGAGGTTAATTTCTGTCCGATAATTAATTTAACCTCTACATACTCCCTCATGTTTAAGATGATTAACCATACATGATGTAGTCTTCATTCTTTGGTTTCTTGATCACTCTACCAGACCGAGTTTCAACAAGTTGTGCTGGTACTTCACCAGATTTCATATTCATATCGCATTGTTCTTGATTCTCAGTTGTCTTGGTTTTAATCTTTACTTCTTTACCATATTTATTCGACTCTTCATTTTTATCACCAATTTCTGAGTCACATCTCGCCTCAACTTCTGGGTACTTCGGTGAATACTGTTCCTCAGTCTCCAACTCCGTCCAAATAAACTGTGGAATACAGCGATCCAGTGTTACACATTCTACAGTGCCATTTACTTCTATAAATGCATTTTTCTCAGTCATATGATTGACTTTATATGGCCCCTTATAGAATGGAGTCAGACAATTCTGTCTGTTTTCGTTAGTTATATATACATGCGATGCCAGCTTTAAATCTGAAGATACATAGCATTTAGACTTTGGACTTCTAGTTTTGGTTGGAGCTGAACGACTCATTTTATCTCTCAATGCTGCAACAAACCAATCTACTGAACTAGAGGCCTAATCGAGACAACTTGGAGCTTCTAATAGAAGATCTCCAGGTAACCTCAGTGGCTCTCCATAAACAAGTTCTGCTATGGATGTTCCTAACTGAACTCTGTATCTGTTTCGCATTGCCAACAAAACTATGGGCAAATCATGTATCCAACTGGATCCACCGGTGCAGCGTAATGCAGCCTTCAGCTCCCTGTGCAGTCTCTCAACCATCCCATTGGCTCTGGGATTATAAGCACATGTGTGTCTTACTTCTATCCCCATTGTATTCAATGATCTGATAAACAGTTCAGACATAAACTGACTACCACGATCAGTAGTTACCCTTACCGGTACACCATATCGCGACACCCAATTATGCAAGAACATAAGTAAGACCTCTTGAGCTGTCATGTCCTTCAGGATTGCTACCTCAAACTGACGACTGAACCGATCGACCATCGTGAGTAAATACTTTTGGCCGGAAATCTCAGGCATTTCTACTATATCAATATGAACATGCATGAACCGACCCGCTGGTATACCAATCGTTTTAATTTCAGTTTTGGTATGACGCCAAACTTTAAAGTTTGACACCGGGCACATGTCCTTACCCAGGCTCTTATGCCTTTCGACATCTTTGGCCATACATATCTATCAGTGACCATCCTAATAGTTGCCTTAATGGAAGGATGACTGAATTCATGTGGCTGCTGAATTACCTTATACCTTAATTCTACCGGTACATAAGGTCTAGTTTGGCTCCTGGAGATTTCACATAATAACCACTTATCTCCAATCTTCCTGCGTGTATATGCAGGATTCTTTTCCAACACAGCTACTAAAGGATCAGAACCTTGTGCTTCCATCAATTGCTGGACAAAATCATTAGAAGATACAATAGAGCATACGAGTGACTCTGAACGAACCATATCTTCATCTGATACGTCTGGTCTACTGAGAGTGTCTGCCACCACATTATCTTTTCCTGAGATATGACTAATGGTAAATCAAATTCTGCGAGTCGGGTTATTTGTGAATTCACCCGCCGAGAATAATTTAGCCTATTCGCTTTTCCAAGGATACTCAACAACGGTTTATGATCAGTTAATATCATAAACTGATGTCCATCTAGGTAGTGCTCAAAATGCAACACTGCAGAATAAACTGCTAGTAACTCATTTCCAAGCGTATCATATCGCTTCTCGCGATCTTGGAGTTTCCGACTATAGAATCCAATCCGCTTGACTATACCATTTTCTCGTTGATGTAACACTGCTCCTATGGCTACATCAGAAGCATCTGTGACCAGCTCAAACGGCTTAGTCCAATCCACAGGTGCTAACGTGTTTATTTGGCTTAACAGATCTTTGGCCCTCTGGAATTTTTCCTTGTCGTCTTGGCTAAAATTAATAGACCAGGACTTCTTGATTGTGCTTCGTTCACGAACTAAATGTCGAGTTAGCGAACCCAAAATTCCAGCTAAACCTGGTATGAACCGACGATAGTAGCTAATCATGCCAAAAAATCTACGCAACTGGCGTACAGTTCTAGGTTCTGGCACATCCTTGATTGCTTGTACCTTGTCTTCCAAGGGCTTGATTCCATCCTTGGAAATGGTGTGTCCAAGATATTTTACGGTAGAGCAACCAATCCTACTCTTTTCTGGTTTCACTACCAATCCATAATGTTCCAGCTTAGACAAAACGATGTCCAAATGCTCCCGGTGTTCCTTCCTAGATTGACTATATATAATGATGTCATCTATATACATTCTAGCAAATGAACAGTCTTGAAGAACTTCCTCTGTCAGACGCTGGAATGTCTGACTTGCATTCTTCAACCAAAAAGGCATACATAAGAATTCATGCGATCCTCCTCCAGGGAATCGCACTGCTGTGAGTGGTATAGATTCTGCCTCCATAGGTACTTGATAGTACGCTTTCTGCAGATCTAACGTTGTGTATACCTCATACCTCATTATATCCCTGAGCAAAGTACTCTGGTTCGGTAGAGGATACGAATCGCCTTTCGTTACCGAATTCAATAGACGATAGTTACCAAAAACCCTCCATTGACCTGGTTCAGGTTTGGGAACAACCACTATTGGAGATGCAAAGTTGGAATTTGAACGCCTACACATTCCTTCTTCTCTCAACCGATTAAATTCTTCAATAGCAACCTGCTGCTTGTGTTGTGCTAACGGTTGAGACTTAGGCGAACAAGGTAGTGGCTCCACCAACTCGATTTGGTGTTCAATGCCTGTCTTTAAACCCTTGAGTTTAGCATTAAATGGCAGAAACACGGCCAGGTGTTTCTCGATGACATCCGCCAAGTCATCGGCGACGACGGGTCTGGGTAGTCTCACTGACCTAATTACTGAGGTCCCAGTCTCAGCATAAGTCACTATCCCAGTGCTTTGTCCAATGGTCCTAGATTTTGGATCTAAAGCGAGATTAAAATGGATCAAAAAGTCCATCCCAATGATGCTATCCTTTATATCAGCGACCAGAAAATTCCACGTAAATTGTGATTTCTGCCCCAATGTCACTGACAATTCTTTATCTTCCTTAACCTCAATTGGACTTCCATTAGCAGCCCATAGTTGGTAATCGAATGTGGGGCTATCAATTTCCACCACATCAGATCGAACTATGCTCACCTCTGCACCCGTGTCTATTAAAAATTTTAGGCCACTAAGTTCATCAGTTATAACGAACTTATTGTTGCTATAACCAGCAACCTCTTTAAGATTACCTGCCAGCCGAAATCTAACAGATTTACGGACTGTATTACTGCGCGTCTCTTCCATCAAAGCTTCCGAACCTAACTTCGATGATTTTAGTATGCCACGAATATGCATACCTTGGAGCCTTGCATGCGCAAACCCCCCTACGGCTCCTATTAGCGGGGGCTTTTTTAGTTTTTCGGCAGCTTCGACCAGGTTACAGGAAGACTACTTCCTTTCCATCGGGGACCACCCAACTTTGGAAATGTGCATCCCCCCTCCTGACATTTTTCAAACTCGGCGTATTTGCGATGCGATATGCACCACTCGCGTGGTCCTTGTACACTCTCACGCGATTCGCCTCTCCAATGCTTGGAATTTGAATGTTGACTCCGAGAATTTACTCTACTTCTGTTGGAAGTTTCCTTATTGCTTTTTATCCAACCCACATCCCTGCGGAGGGTACTTAATTCATTCTCAATGGTCAGGAGTCTCTCTGAGAGATGTCTGAGTTGCTGCTCTAGGCGTGAATCTGCGGTTACTGCATACACCTTAGGTTCCATCTGACGATACACTTTGTCCAACCCTTTGAGCTTCTTGGGCCACTCTAATTCCAATGTATCATATACATCCAAGGTGGCTCTTAGTCTAGCAGGCAATTCTGCTACAAATATACTATTTATAACTTCCTCAGATATATCAAGCCCGATGAATTTTGAAATTAGTCTGTCATAAAATTCAGATGGAAGTAGATTTCCCATCTTTTCCTGACGTGATAAGTCAGTCATCCGTTCAATCCTCTCGGGTTGATATCGTCCATGGAGTTCTTCTACTAGAAGCTCAAATGCATTTTCTGGTTCGTTCTCAGTAACAAATTTCCTGGGTCTAAACAGATTCTTTTTTAATGGCTCAGGTAAGCACCACCAGGCCGAGGCAAACTTTTCTATAGGGTCGGTCATCCGTTTTAGTTTAAAATAAAATTTTGCTTCTTCGACCCATTCAGAATGGTTGTCTGGTCTGTACATATTAAGCTTGACATTGCTATCCATAGAATTGTGGCAATAACGATCTTCTACATCATATCTTCCCGCATAAAGGATCCTGGCGCGGTCGCCATTTTTTGTAGAGGCCCTTTGGTCACTACCATAAGGGGGTCTCTTGGATGCCAGGCCCGGAAAATCCATATATGCGGAATGATCATCTATCTTGGAACACTTAAGTTCCTCTGAACTATCTCTTAAGCTACAATCCTTAAGTCCGCTAGCCAACTGCTCTGTATCCTTAGTATTTAATAAACCAGGCATGATATTATTAAATTACTTGTAATTTATATATTATATTAATTAAGTAAGCTTACCCGGATACACTGATGTCCACAAATTTACTGAACTGGAATGATTGAGACCCAAAGCAAACTTGTAGTTCTTTTCGCTGATAATTAAAAACAACAAAATGACGAGAAGATTACAAATTTTTATTCACAAAGTAATCAGTGATGGAACCACGCAGTGTCCCGCTTATGCAATTCAGAAACTCAGATCGAAACTCCCTCATTTTCTTCCACAAGACGAGTCCAAAACTTCGACAATATGAACAAAAGAACTTTCAAAAAATTTTACAATATTTTTCAAAAATTACAATATTGTTTTAGGAAACCAGCGATAACATCAAATGTCCAACAATAAAAATTGATTTATTTTTATATGAGAGGTTAATTTCTGTCCGATAATTAATTTAACCTCTACAGTCTAGGATATAAATTTTTATAAGCTACGGGTTGGAAAGCTGAAAAATTGGGAAGGATAGTTATTGGAGGAGACCAATAGAGGGATTACATTCTAGTGCTAGATTTAAACAGTTACATTTGGTTACTGAAGTTCACAGTGACTAAAACGGGTGATCTCAAACTTCGAAAACCCGAGAAAGTAACACAGCCCTAACAATTATACCAGGTGATCTGAGGTTAGGATGTGGATAAATCGAATAGAACAAAAGAGCGAATCCCGCCGAAACTAATTTATATACTAAAAAATCAACTTCTGCATTCAAAACGGAATTCAATGCATCTGATAATATAAAAGATCTAACATAAATAACCACTCTACTTCTTCATCGAGACACTCAATTGATTTGCCGAGGCGAATAACTTGGAAAACTTGGCAAAAAACAAACAAGCATCATAATTAAAGGAAAATAATAACAGTATAACAGTGTATGGTACAAGGGATCTACAGGTAAAAATGCATTTAGGCGAAAACTCGTCAGTTCAGAATCATACCTGAATCTTGTAGGAACGACCATCCCGCTATTTTAGAATAGAGAAAATGATTTAACTAACTAGAATGACATTGGTGGCGATTTCGACACTATGAAACTCGCCTAACTACTAATGGTTGGAAGGTTGTGGAATTACCTGCAGGTGAAAGCAAGATGACGAAGTTAACAATGCTAATAATAATAGTAATACATTTCAATGTGCGACTGATATTGGGTGAACTAAAGAGAAATGTTTCAAGTAATATATATTTCTCAATATTCCATTAACTATCTACAAATGAAACTGTTTTTGAAAGGCATTTCAGGTGGGAAATGGAAACGTTGAGCGTATGAGAAGTAAGAGGAAAATTCTATTACACACATGCATTTGCCCCAAATGATTTTAAGTTTTCCTTTTCAAAACTCTCTCCTTTTCAGTTTTCTGTTTGTTTTTCGATTTGAAACCAAATATAACGCAATTGTTAGATATTCTAAAAGAAAGGGAGAAAGACAGATTCTTTGTCTAGCAGAGTTTCTTTTTTATACTTACCCATGGTAGCGGTACGATATATTTAATAAATATCGCATTCCTGAAGAATAATAAATTAATTTACTAATAAGAAAAGCTGTTCCACAAATATATATTATGTAGCTTAAAATATTTTGTGCGTGATTTTTTAATCTAGATGAATTCGACAACAAAAATTATACGGATTAGCGGGGACTGTAAGCAGTAACATTTTTCACAAATGAACAATATGTAGAATTGTATGAATTCAAAAGAATTGCAAAATATACTCGGGTATTCAATTTTACACATAATATATTAGCGTTTGAAAATTCAACGACAAAATCATGTTATAATAATTTTCTGTATACTAAATTGCAAGACAGAAAATACATGAAGCAGCGGAAGTCGTAGATATTTACTTTTTACAAAGTTCAACGAAGAACAACCAAAATAGTCACTATACATGTAATTGACAGACGAGTACTAAGACTTAATCTGATAAAGATAAAGTTTTAAAATAAAAAAAAATGAACCATCGATAAAGATGAGCTATTCACCATCCCACTCATCCGAACATAATACTACCTTTGATCTGTACCTTGATATTTTTAATATGTTGAACCAGATGGCCTTTGTTGCCAAATAAAATTTATTATTGTTATTATTATTCTCACTCGTCGCCGGTAATAATAATACTACTACTACTAATAATAATAATTATAATAATAATACATTTATTTGGCAAGAAATGCCAACCGGCCCAACAGGTAAATTTATTAGGCACAAATCAAAATTAGGATATGTAAAGTTGACTGCTATTGTGACTAGCAAAGTATTTAACCATAGGGGAGGTAGAAGTTGAGAAAGAGAGGTTCTTTCATCAACTTCGTGATAGTTTGTTCTGATGGGAAGAAATTCCATTGGACTAGGAAAGATCGACTAGAGTACAGATCGTGAAGAGTGATTACCAATACGGGATATGCTGGTGTCGGACAGACGAATTTTATTCTGAGTTAGAAGGCGATGGAGGATCTGCTGAAAAAGTCGACCGACGGAATTCTTTGTCGTGGATTTCGAGTTTCTGTAGGGTAGGATTGAATAGGGTAAAGTCGACTAGATTGAAGCTTATGGAGAGTCCGCACGTCAGTGTCGCGTGCAGGGTTCACTGACTTCCTTTGAGCGAGGTTAGGACTGATGGAAAGCGTGGAGGAACCAGCGTCCGATTTATGCCGTTAGATAGTCCAGTAGGCTTTTCGAGTTTCATCAAAGGAGTCTTATCCAGGTTTAGTTTAAGACAGATTCTGCTAAGCTGCGAGTGTAACGAGGGTAAAAGCTGAGTGATAAGAGGTAGGGAAGGGTTTGATGCTGTAGGGTTACTGAATACGATTACCATGCCATATGCATATTTCAACAGCTTGAATAGGTTGTTCTAAACTTGCACTTGAGCGAGTGTTAGGTTGAAAAAAGTTGTACCATGTATGGAGCCATGGGGAACTCCAGATCGGATAAGGGCTGACCTCGAGTGACTATTTCCGACTTTTACTGTTGCATAACGGTGTCAGAAATAGTAACTGATAAGATTGAGGATTTTGCCGCTAATACCACTGCTTAACAAGGCGGATTCAATTGCTGAGAACGACAGTCAATCAAAGGCCTTGGAAACATCTAGCTAGTATTTCAACACAAACATTTTATTTTATGGGGCATTAACTTGCTCAGACATATCATTTATAATAATGAGAATTTTTCGCACCGTATACGTTAAGACTAAGAACAATAGCCATTTGCTGTTTACATTATCATCATCATGATACACAGCCATACAAAAGACAAAAGTGACTAATGTTTCACTGCCACATAATCATAAGAAGCGAACATTGTAATTAGTATTGTTCTTGGTTATGCGTGGACTGTAAAAGAACACTAGGTCACCTATTACTAGTGAGGATGTTTGTGTTCGAAGTTTTCCTTCTCCTAGATAGTCTGCCAAGCAAGGCTGATGAGCACTATCCGCCCAGATACCAGCTGTCAAAGTTTTCTTCAGCAGCCGAAATTTGCCCTTCACGTCTGGCAAAATTGCTCTGATTCCGTTAAACACATTTAAAAATAAAAGTTCCTGTGTGATTATACCAAACTGGAGGATTCACATGAAACGGAATGATGGCTATTCCTTTTCGAGCCGGCAAGTTTCATGCTACCATTCCCGGGCTGACTAGCTTGTGCCCGCCGGTCGTCAGGCCGGAATTTCTATGGCTACGGGCCATATAACATTTCAACCACTGTTGAAATGTTTCAGATACCAATATATTAAAATTAATTTAACCCGTGTTTAACCGAGGGAATACGAATAAATTAATCGGTATCCTGCAAACCCAATAAACTAAACGCTTAAGCAAATTGTTTGTCAATTAATTTTAAATTGACCAATTCTGTCGGTTATATAACTTTTCAACATCCCATTACATTCCTTAATATAGAAGAGACGTATGATAAGACATTTCTTAGATTTTTGGCATTAGTCTAAGTCTGGACTAAATAGCATGATGTCATCAAGGTGTGACATGCAGTAATCGGCGTACAATTAAACTGCGCACAAAGCATAATACATTACTTAAGAAATAAGATGGATACTTTTTTAAATATAACATTAGGCTCTTGGCCAGTCAATCGAACCTTTTAAAATTAATATCTCATTTTACAATCAGCTTCGTTTTTACAGCAAGCTAATAATGCCACCAATATAAAACCCCAGATTTACCAATGCAGAACAAAACCCAGTAACAACATTATATTAGGGCAGCACAGATCATACAATTTGGGTACTGCTAGATACTGTTTGTGGCGGCGAACTAATATATATGCAATTGTGTTTAAGGTGTTGCGAACCTCGAAAAAAAATAGTTCAAATATGACCAGAAGTATAAACCAAAGACAGCATAAACGGAAAGTATAATCTCGTTCACATTCATTTCGTACTTACTGGCGACACATCAGTACGAGCCAGTATTATTACCTTTACCCATCATATATTTGGACTAAGAATGTGGGAAGAGAGGATGGTACAATCTCATATACAAATGTGCAAACCTGCGGAATTGAAGCTAACTTCATTTAAAGTCTTCGACAATGCGATTTCAACGCTAAATTACTATATATAATAAATATATCGAGTCTGTAAATGTTACTAACACTATGGCCTTTGTGTCAGTACCTGATACCTACATTTTGGTACCGAATAGGTACATGGTACTAAAATAATGTTTGCCGAGTCGATACGTGTTACCAACATGATGCATTTTAATGTAAGTTGAAGTTCAGCATAATGGAGAATTACAAAAAATCCTGAACACCTGTTGCTCCAGTAAATCCCCACACTCTGTCTCTGATCGATACCAATTATCGTATTTCGCGGTAATTATGGCATCATTCAATTAATTATATTAAAATTAAGTACTCTTTGTAGCAGAGAACTAATACTTATGCAATTGAGATTTAGGTGTTGCGCACCTAGTGAGAAATTAGTTCAAATATTACCAAAAGTATAAACCGAAAACATCATGAAAGGGAAGTATAATCTCATGCACATTCATTTCGTGTTTACTGGCGACAAATCAGTAGGAGCCGGTATTACCCCCTTTACCAACCATAGATTTTGGCGAGTAATGTTGTAAAATAGAAAGTTTCAATCCCATAGGAATATGTAAACCTGTAAAAAAGAAGATAATTTCATCTAAAGTCTTCGACAATGCGACTAAAAAGCTAACTCACTATATATAGTATATATACCGAATCTGTAAAGGGTACCAACACTATGGCTATTGTGTCAGTACCCGATACCAACATTACAGTACCGAAAACGTACATGTTACCAAAACAATGGTTGCCGAGTCGGTAAATGGTGCCAACAGGATACATTTCAATGTAATTTGAAGTTCAGCAAAATGGAGCATTAAAATTATTCCTGAAAATCTGTTATTCCAGCGAATTCATACACCCTGAACCTAACCGATACCAGTTATCTCATTTCGCGATAATCATAATATCATTCAATTAAATATATAAAATTTAGATACTGTTTGTGATGGAGAAGAAATATATATGCAATTTCGATTTAGTCGTTGCGCAACTAGTAGAAAATTAGTTCAAATATGACCTGAAGTATAAACCAAAGACAGCATGAACGGAAAGTATAATCTCATGCACATTCGTTTCGTGCTTACTGGTGACTCATCAGTAGTTCCCGGTATTACGACCTTTACTACTCTATATATTTGTGTGAGGAATCTGAGAAAATAGGACGTTATAATCTCCTATACGATTGTGCAAACCTGCAGAAGTGAAACTAACCTTATATAAAGTTTTAAACAGTGCGACTTCAATGCTCACTTACTATATCTAATATAAATACCGAGTCTAAAATGTGTATCAATACTATGGCTACTGTGTCGTAACCCGGTACCAATATTATGTTACTTAAAATGTACATTGTTCTAACAATATGGTTGCTGAGTCTGTACATGGTACCAACGCGATGGATTTAAAAGTATTCTAAATTTCACCAAAATTGAAAATTACAACTACATCTCAACACGTGGTACTCCAGTAAATCCACACACTTTGTCCCTGATCGATATCAGTTATCATATTTCGCAGTAATCATGACATCATTCAATTAAATATATAACAGTTAGATACTGTTTGTGGCGGAGACTAATATATATGCAATCGTTTTTGGTGTTCCGCATCTGATAACGAATTAGATAAAATATGTCAAGAAGGATAAACGAAACACAGCACTAACGAATGTGCACGAGATTTTACTTTCCATGCATGCTGTCTAGTTTATCACTCTGATCATATTTAAACTAATTTGTTACTAGTTTCGCAGCACCTAAAACACAATTGCATATATATTTGTTCTCCACCGAAAATAGCATCTAACTATTATATATTTAATTGCATGATGTCATGATTTCCATGCAATAAAAAACTAATATCGATCAAGGCCAGAGTGTATGGATTTTCAGAAATAGCTGTAATTCTGATTTTCAGTGAATTTTAGCATACAGGGAAATCCATAGTGTTGGTACCATGTACCGACTCGGCAACTATAGTGTTTGTACCATGTACCTTTTCGGTACAATAATGATTGTATCGGGTGCGAACACATTAGCCGTTGTTTTGATACTCCTTACTGACTCGGTATATATATTATGTATGGTGAGTTAGCTTTGAAGTCGCATTGTCGAAGACTTTATATGAAGTTCGCTTCACGTCTGCAAGTTTAAACATTGATATAAGAGATTGTATCGTCCTATTATCCCACATTTCTCACCCAAATATATAGTGGGTAAAGGGCGTAATACCGGCTCCTACTGATGTTATACCAATAAGCAATAAACAAATGTGCACGAGATTATACTTTTCGTTCATGCTGTCTTAGGTTTATCCTTCTGGTCGTGTTTGAAATAATTTGTTACTAGGTGTGGAACACCTAAATCATGATTTCATATATATATATATATATATATATATATATATATATATATATATATATATATATATATATGTATTAGTTCTCCGAGACAAACATTGTCTAACTGTTATATATTTAATTAAACGATGACATTATTACCGCGAAGAGTAATAACTGATATCAATCAGGGCCAGAGGATATGGATTTTCTGCAGTACTAGGTGTTCAGAAATATTTGTATTCTCAATTCTGGTGAACTTTAGCATATATAGAAATCCATCTTGTTGTTACTTCCTACCGACTCTTAATGTTACTACTACTAATGTTACTAGCATAATGTTGGAATCGGGTTTTTGATACAACAGCCATAGTATTGGTACCCTTTACTGATTCGATATGTACTATATATTGTGAGTTAGCTTTGAAGTCGGATAGTCGAAGACTTTATATGAAGTTAGCTACATTTCTGCAGGATCACACATTATTACAGGAGATTGCATCGTCCTATTTTAGGACATTCTCGACCCGTAGTTATTGCGCGTAGAGGGCGTAATACCAGCTCCTGCTGATGAGTTGCAGTAAGCTGGAAATGATTGTTCTGTAGATTATAATTTCCGTTTATAGTGTCTTTGTTTTATCCATGTCGTCATATTTGAATCCGTGTACTGCTTTTTAAGCTTTGATTTGCATACGTTTTGTGGATAGAAATATGAGAATTTTACGCAGCTCCAATATCTGCCACTGTATTATAGCTTACTATTTCATAAATAAATATAGTAATTGAAGTAATTCAAGTACTTAGAGTACGAATATATACAAGGTAGAATAAAGTAAATTTAAATGCATTTGATCCAGCTAAAGTCCATTTATAAGCTGAACTGCTACTATATGCCTAAAATCCTTTGTTTCAAATCTTTGATTAAAAGTTAGCAGAATGCAGCATGAAAATATCTGTTAGATTGTATCCATTTGGTTGAAAATTGCTAAACATAAAAATCACAACTAAAATGATTATTTGCTATATAACATAAATAAATTCTGTCGACTAGAAAAATTTTGATTGTTATCATTCAAGGCTTTCAAGTTAAATACCGCCACTGCACATAAAGTTAAATTTTCTTTTTTGTAGCAAAGAAGCAACTGTAGGAAAAAGCAATTATAATTACATACTTCGAAGTAAGACATGACAGATACTAAACCAAATATAGTTTGGATAGATTAGTTCCGAAAAATTTCATAAAACTTAATAGATCTCAGGAATTTGTCTTTTACAAATATCGCTGCTTAGTTGATTTCTAACTTTACCTACTATACGATGAAATAATTTTATTGATGACCAAATATATCTCTTTAATCAAATGAAGCAAACGCAATAGAATATTGGAGAGGAATGCAATCATGACTAAAAATATTATCTGTAGTTGGAGAATCATGAACTTTGAAGTATCATAAACATGACGAGGACAATACGAATTAGTGGTCTTATATAATCAAAATAGCATATTTTTGCAACATATGACGGTGGTTTTCTTGTTGATAGTGTTACGTGTTGTAAGGGATAAACCAGCATTAAATTCATTCTTATAATAAGCTTACAAAGAAAAAGAAACTAAGTGTGGAATATACGCTTAAGGAAGAGAATGGTTATCCTCATTTTAGAAGTGTTAACTCAATACACAAAAATATATTTACATAAAATTATATCTAACATGATTATAAAGTATAAGCATATATTAAATGCTTTTTGTGACGACGCAACATATTTGTAAACAATGATTGTTTCATAGAAATAGTGATGTTAGATCTCCAAGATAGGTTCATCCAATAGTTGTATATGATTTTTAATTTGGTCGTGTTGATTCTCCTTTCTAGCATGTCTATAGATAAAACGCGAACGTAATCGACATTCGTGAAGAGTTAAAAATCTTATCGCTTTGTGCGTTTCAATGATATATAACACTGTGCGCCTTAGCCATTATGAATGAAGATACGGATGTTTTAAAATTTCATTAGTTAAGAAATTATAAATGTGTATCTGAGAAAGAATGCATGTAGCTTTTCTATTATTTTAGATTGTTTGAATGTTTCTGGGCTCAAGGTTATGACGGTTTGTTCAGATTAGGTCTTAATCTATCTTATAGAACACAAATCTCAACACTGTAGATTGTCTTAGAATAAGACAACTTAAACATTTTGCGCTAAATAAAGGTGATGCTAAGCGAGGTTTCTACGTGGGTTCATACATTGAAAGTGATCTTAGATGTTTGGTTATATTCTTTAAATCAAGTTTGCGAGCTTGAAGTAAACACCAATCCCATTGTATTTAACCAGTCGTCGAACAACATCACAAAACTACCGCCAGCCGCAACGCACTGACGCGTTTCGACCTTCCATGATCATCATCATAGTACGACGGCAAACTGACTATCGAGGATCAAACCGCATTGAATATATATGAAAATCAAATTTATCAATTATTTATCAAAATTTATTATCAAAAAATCAATTATTGTTTAAATTGTATTGCCTATATATGTATATGTGGCGAAAGCTGTAAACAGTTAATGTTCGTGACTGCATAGAAATTGTGCAGCCGACATTTCCAGTCAAGTTCAATGTATGCAAGACTGCTAGATGTGAGAGCCGTATATCTAAATTTGATTTCCATATATATTCAATGCGGTTTGATCCTCGATAGTCAGTTTGCCGTCGTACTCTGATGATGATCATGGAAGGTCGAAACGCGTCAGTGCGTTGCGGCTGGCGGTAGTTTTGTTATGTTGTTCGACGACCGGTTAAATACAATGGGATTGGTGTTTACTTCAAGCTCGCAAACTTGATTTAAAGAATTGTTACCACCACCCGCGCAATCAATTATTGTTAAATTTATGCATAATATCACCATTATAACATATTTATTAGTTCCGATTTGATCGGTTTCATCAATCAGTGAGATCGGGTCTGTTGTATAAGGTATGTTAGACGTGAAATCATGCTGTTTAGTGGCTATTTATAAAGATTCTTTCGATAAATTTATACCGAATTGAGTCCGTAGCCTTTTGGTTAGCGGGTAAGTTGGCAATTGATGTAAGGAATGAAGATGGAAGAGGATTTTTGTTTTTTAGATTTATGTTTGATGTTGATGTTTGTAAGTTATTTGGGAATGAATGGCGTTGTTGCGATACTGAATTAATTGAAATTACCTGATCTGCGTTTTGACTAACGCAGCTTTCATTGTTTCAGTAATTTTCTTTTTTCATAATATTTCGATCTACATTACCGTAGATCTTCATCAGATGCATTTCACGAAACAAATGAAGCAAGCGCGTTATTTCCTCTAGTCATAATATTTATATACCCCGGACTGACCTTTCATTGGTTATACGCGTGTCACTTGTGTGTGTGTGCATTTTCATAACTGTTGTTTTCATCTAACTAATTTAGACCAGAGTGGCTAAATAATAATTTATCAATTGCATGCAATAACTATTCGTTTTTTTTTAAACACACTCAATGTAAATGACGTAACTGAGATGGGGAGACCCATAATTCAGAAACACTCGTCATAAAAACATGCCATGAGTGATAAAACCAGAAGTCCGAACGACTAATGCACATGTTAAATTACAATTCAAACCACTAGGTTGTACTCAAGATAGACAAGTTAATAACAGTTATTGGCGCACGCCACGCATGTGCATGTGTATGTGTATGCATAACTAAAAAACTTGGTTAAATTATTTTCATACACATGTACGTACATCTAAATGAAACTGCAGTCAATAGACATTAATTTACCCTTTGCACGCGTCAGACAAATTATTACTTATAAATATTGTATTATTAGAATATTTCCAATGGGTAGGGTGGGGGTGTAAAATAGAAAATTAAGGTTGAAATCACTATTTGTTTTAAAATCAAATGAATAGTTAGAGATGAAATTTGAAGACTATATTCATAATTGTTTATTAATTTCTTGAATAAAAGCCCACTAATTAGTCAATCTTAATCTGATGTTCTTAATCTTTTACTGGAGCTAGATTCAGTTACCAATTCACGTAATTGCCTTTTCATTCCCTTAGCTAGTGCAGTATTCCAAATCATACCTAACGATTTTTCAACAGCTGTTTCATTCATAATATCATCTCTAGATTTAATTTCTATAGATTCCCTAATCAATCTCGTCATCCTATTACGACTACATATTGCAATGCGTTTGCATTCCTCCCAGTCGATAGTATGCCCAGTCTCCACTACATGACGAGCAAGATCAGATTTAGCAATATGTCCATATTTACACGCAGTTTTATGTTCACCTCTTCTTACTTTGATTGGACGCATGGTCTCACCAACATACTTGAGACTACAATCATTGCATGGGATCTCATACACTCCTGAAGTGTCTAATGGTTCAATCTTTTATTTTTGGTTAGGGAGTATAGTGCCTAGTGTAAGGGGCTGTTTTAAAACGGTCCTTATATTGTATATTAAAGCTATAGATTTCACTTTCCTACTTAATATAGAGTCCGGTAATACCATGATCTTCCGCTCTTCCTTCTCCTTATCTGCTTTTATGTATCTCAAACTAGGATTAAATTTCTTCACCATATGCCTCATTGTTGTATCTATTAAATGAGGAGGGTAACCATTAGTCTTGAATATATCGCGTAGTCTGTCTAATTCTAACTTCCTATGCTTTATATCTGTTAACTTGAGACTTCTTAATGTTAATGACTTTAAGATCCCGACTTTCATACGAAACGGGTGATTGGACTTGAAATTAAGAAGGATTCCTGAATAAGTATCCTTCCTATAAATATCTCTTCCCAATTTCATACCATTTCTAATTAATTTGACATCTAAAAATGGTAATTCACCTGACGATTCCCTCTCTAAGGTAAATTGTAGTTCGCTCATTCGATTAGCTAAATTTAAGAAATTTACCAATTCATTATCACCATGGTTCTAGATCAGTAATATATCATCCAAGAAACGTAGGTACAATTTTGGTTTTAATGGAATCTTATCCAACAGATTATTTTCCAAATAATGCATAAAGATATTGGCTATTGGGACCGACAAAGGTTGTCCCATTGGAACGCCTCTAATTTGTTTATAAAATTCCTTACGAAATTTAAAATAAGTGGAGGACATACAAATACATCATCTCCATGACGTGTCCTAACGTCATTTTGCTTCCTTCTAATATTAATGGGTGATCAACTAGGAAACGTCTAAAACAATCCAGAGCTTCAAAACGCAGATCAGTTAAATTTATTTGGGAAGTTGGTTACTCACACTAATTGCATTAAAGAGATAAAATGAACCTGACTCAATTTTGTTAATTAATTGACGAATTGAATTAAATTTAGAGAGTGTTTTTATGTTCTTTAGACTTAATATTGTTCCTGGTTTCATCTTACGTCAAATCAGTTATCTCCTGAAGATAAGCCCATTTAGTCGGATTGCAGCATGGTATTCATGGAAAGATTGCTTATGAGATAGATCGTTGTCCTGCCAGATAAGCAGTGAACTTATTTGGTAAGTTGGAATATGGAAAAGGAAAAACGTTAATGCCACCATCTGATATTAATTTGATATTATATATCTTTCTACGGATAGCGGAGAAGTCTAAAATCTTAGTTTCTATGCCAGTATTTATAAATACCAATTTTAAGTAGTTCAGTTGTCTTGCTGGAAGAAAATCTGTGCTTCAATTCTGTTTAGCGTGGACTATTGTAAACTAAGTTTTTGAAACAAGCTTGATCAAGTGCACTTTTACTAATAAGATTTTTAATGTCTGTTTAAGTCAGCTATGATTGCGATTCATACAACCATATATCTCATAATAGATTGATTATTGAAGAGGGATACAGAATTGTTATTAGAGGTAAATATGACAGTAAGTGTTAACGATTTATGAAGATACAGACCAAACTACTTACTCTCGATTTTTACTTATTTGAGAGTATACATATTTTGTTCTTAATTTGTATATAAAATTCGAAGGTTTTATATTTAATTATCTCAGAACTATGAGGGTAGTTTTCAGTGGTCCATGCCCGCTAATATCTTATTGTTGATGCTAATGAAATATTAGTCACTTTTGGCTTTTGTATGGCTGCGCATGAGAATTAAATTAGAGCATAAAAGGAGTAATTGGTCCAGTCTCTGGTGCTTATTTGAATTGAGGAAATTCTTATTGTGTTTGGCAGTGCAGCTTCCTTGTATGTTGGACAGAGATTTCTGAATTTTAAGGCATTATGTTTTAGGGCTTCATTTAACCTCTATTTTATTTTATGAGTAATTCCTTATAATTTTTCTGAAGTTAGGCTTGAAGTATCCATTCAGCATAAGGCCTTCTCGTGATTATTTTGATTATCCTTTTGTCTCCTTTACCTATTTGTGCTTTTTCATTCTACACGCCTTCGATATTTCGACGTAATTTTTAATTCTGATTCGTCTCAGTTATTCAATTTCATTCATGGATAGCGAATTCAACTACCATAGTATTTGTTACCACTTCTTAAACCAAAATCAAAAACCTTGCCTAACTTACCGGAATTAATTTATCTACAGATTAATATGGTTGCAATTCGATATGAATTCAAATATGCAAAATAATTGCTCACAGGCTAGATAAAGAAATATACTAATTTAGTAAAGCTTCGAATGCTTGCAAAGAGTCTGGTATTGCTTGACATGTATAACCTTAGTCATTAAAACAGATGCATAGAGACGTAAGATATATACCTGTGTGTCATCTTACAATTATTTGCATATTCAAATGACTCTTGTAAACATGATCGGTCAATTTACTTTATAACAATGCTTACTCGATGTTCCTGGTGCACTAGTGGAACTTCGAAAAGTATTGATCTAAACGTTAATGGACAGTGGTATATATATGCACAGCGTTCTATAGATATACAGGTATGTGTGTATATTTGTTAAAGGAATACTAGAGTTGATTAATAGCAAGTTGTATTATTGTTTATAAAAGAGTGATGTATCGAAGAAGAGCGTTGCTCGTGTTACTTTATTGTGCTTTCTGTGCTACCATTTCTATGAATATTGAGCGAACTCTGAGGATGAATTCTGAAACTCGCAATATAACGTCCAAATGAGAAATCTAATTGTTATAATACCCTTTCCATGTGCAAAACGAAAACGAAATTTCATCAAAGACAAGGACCACTTCTATCTCATATTCTTCTCAAGTATCTACAAACGAACATCTACTTATATATATATATATATATATATATATATATATATATATATATATATATATAAATTGAAAGACAGAAAAATAGAAAAATGTAAACATGTAAAGAGTGTGAAATTGCGTGCATCACCTTCAGTTCAAGCTCAATGCTTGAACATGCTTCTTCTGCTTGCATAAATCCGCTGCATTTCAATTATCCATAAAGCTTCGTATGTGGCTAACTCCCTTCTGTTAATGCATTTAGTAATTATCTTAAATGGTACGTCTGGAGAACATACGTATGAGGTTTCAACGATGCGTTGAAGAATTACAGATTTGAATTCACCATTTATGCATGCCGAAGAAGCATGTTCAGGCATTGAGCTTGAATTGGAGGTTATGCGCGCAATTGATTGGTTGTTCCCTTATTTCACACTCTCTCCATGCATACATTTTTCTATCTTGTTTTACCTTTCAATTTATATATAAAGAGATTTTCATTTGTGGATACATGAGAAGAATATGAAAATGAAGCGGTTCTTGTATCTGATGAAATTTCTTTTTCGTTTTCTTTTTGCACATAGAATAGGTACTATGACTTTTATAAAGGCTCGCATTCCAAAATAAATATGATTATGTTCATTTGTGTAGTCTGAGTTGTTTGATCTTTTATAGTATAGCTTTATTGGTAGATACCTGAACCTGAGTACTCTTTCAAAAACAAGATTAAGTGAAAGTTATACATAACGAAGTAAGCTTTAGTTAGTTAACGTATTGACAGGAATCGGCTAAATGTTTGGCATAATTTTCTTGCCTTCGGTCTGTTTATTTTTACTTACTTACTTTACTGCGGCTGACTCCTTTTGGAGGATAAGCCGGCTCCATTGATTTCATGGAGTTTCTTGGGAATTTGGTACAAGTGGTGTCCCCTCACCACTCAGCTTTTTGATCGAGGACGCACCTCTAGCCTTTGCACATCCAAGCGCAGTCTGCAAGGCAGCAGTAAGTTGCATGGTTGCCGGTGGCTGTTGATAGCTCATTCGCCATTCGGAAGTACGGGGTACTGTCCAGGAGTCCATGTAATCCTGTGGCTGTTGAACCCTTTTGTGGCGGGGAACACACGCCGAGTCATGGTGCCGTCGTCGGGCTCATGTGGTATTTTATAGGAGATCCGATTGCCGGTCGGAAATCCACCACGCCCTGGTGACACCACCGCCATAGCCCCGTTAGCTCGCCGATAAAGTATGCTTCTGTTCATATGCGCGTATATGACCCACATTGTGTGTGTTTGTCGCTTAGATGTTAGCCACAACATTATACAAAAAACAAGTCTTATCAAAAATTAATTATAATAATAGTCATTCTTAGAACAAGAGCTTTTATTTTATTCATTATTTCTTTCTTATGGACAAAATAGGAGAAATTTTATTCAGACACATTTAGAATTTCTTTCTCACGTTCTCTTCAAGTATCGTCAGGTAATCAATCAAACTAAACAGGAACATGAAATTAGGTGAAGGTATGTATAAGCGGTTGTCATTTATTTGCTCAGAGCCCGTACACCCTTTTTTGCTTGTATGAATCGTGCGAGAATTCGTTAATCCACCGAGCTTTGTGTATTACTAATTCGTTCCTATGTTTGCATTTAATGAGTTTCTTTCACTCGGGTTGTTAACTGTCCGGTCGTTTGGCTTCTTTAGGCGGACCGACTACTTAATCAAACTTATTATTAAATAATTTCTGCGGTTGAAATTACCGACTGCTCCTTACTGCTGGAAAAGAAATACTCGTTCTCTTATCTAACGTGTACAATTTAACTTCTTAAATTTTCATATATAGGCCGCTTCTAGTTTATTTCTTGTTATGAACGTTTCACAGTTCACCTTAAATGAAATGTTTAAATTGATTGTATTTTTTTGGTTCAAGCTCTTTTAACCTTTAACTAAATCAATCTCTCAAGTTAGCTGTTAGAGAAAAACATTTTTTAACAATATTTTATTCGTCAGCGTTCAATCACGGCCTAACTTGTTTTTTATTGTTGGAAAACAGACGAGAACCATTGGCAATTTATATGAAAATGTCTTTAAATTGTTATGCAAATAGTGAGTTGAGCAGATTGGCTTATGGTTAGGTGTTGTCATTAATCCAAAATCAACATTTTGAGTAGCACATCCAATAGTTTTTTTGACGTGCGGTGGTAACAGTTGCTTTTGTGCGCTTCAATGAAACTTCTAAAAATAAATGGCTGCTGTCTGCTTTTAATAAAATGGAAAATATCATCCACATAACGTTTAAAGTAGTGGCACTTAACATCACGAAGAGGTAAAAATTAAAAGAAATCAAAACTTCAATGTGAGAAACTGTTTCCAATTATAAATATAGAAAGCCAAAACGTTTACAAATACACCATGTTTAATTTTAATTAAAACAAAGAGTCATAATAAATTATAAATATCTTGTTATAACTATAATCATATTGATAAATATCAATTGGTGTTGTTATTAACTTGTATAACTTGTACAAATATGAAATTATTTCAGTCCATCCCAATAACAAAGGAGTCGTTTCGAGCATTATTCACTTTTCAAAGTATCCGTATTATATTCACCGATAAACAGTCTGAACTACATGTACTATTAAACATCTTTGTAACAGCGTGATATACTGATGGATCACAGTTTTATAACCATTAAATTCATAGTTTTGTGTGAGCTGTAAGTAAACAGCAGCTCACCACTTCCTATTTTTAACTAATTTGATGTTAAAGTTATAGTGATACATGTCAGGCACTCTTGTTGAAAACTGTCTCGTATTTTTCGTTACAAGTCAACCGTAGAATGAACGTTCCATAATTTATAATACGTTAAGAATTTATGTTTATTTGCTGACATTGGCCAATAGGCTCCCAGCCGTAAATATATTTTAACATGAATAGAACACAACAATGAGGTGAGTGTGTGTGTGTTTGATGAATGAAGTAAAGTTTAGCATACATGAGCTCAAATATTTGATAAACAAATTTCACACTATTATGTGGTGCATATAAATAACACAGAAGTAACAAAACTGGAACTGCTTGACATATGTGAGTGTCACCAAGAGTGCTTTAAATTTAAACAAAATGAAGTTCAAGAATGAAAAATGAAGTGAGACGATTCGGAGACAAAATTTGTGCTATTAGAGGTAGTAAAACTTTGAATATTAACGCATGGTGTACGATACTATAGAAATTAAAGTAAACTGAGGCGAGATTAATGAAGTATGTTGAAAAGCAATACAAATATGAAGTTATATGCATGCTGTTGATAGCAAAAATCGAGGTATTTCTAAAATTGGGTTCTTTTATTGAACAAATTCTTCTAATTATGCTCGATAAAAAGTTCAAAGTACTGGACAAAATTTCCAGATTTAAGGTATGCTTTTTGCAATGGAGGAAAAGAGTTGATGATGCAATGGAATATTGCTGGATTTTTATGTATTTTGCTTGTAGAAATGAATGAGCGTCTTGTGACAAAGGCCACCAAATGGGATGGTCCAGCATTACCCATGGCCAGTGACAATAATTAAAATAGTTTTGTAGTTTTAGTTATTAGAGAAATACCTTTTGTGCCACCCGCCTTGATTGTATTTAAAAAATAACTAGCTGATAATAGAATTGAATGTTTATTTACAAAGTTAAATTCATGTTGGTACATTACGCGTATTTATAATGTAAAACAAGTTCTTCGGTATTTGGTTTGTTCCAGGTAAAAAGAATTTTATTAAAATGGGAAACTTTAATCTATTCCCGTTCTATTTGCTTTATTTAGATTGGTTAATGAAAAGGATTTTATTTCTGGTCTGACTCCTATTCAAATTGCTGTTAGAGACGATAATTTCGATTTGACAAAGAAATTATTTTCCATTCAAGCAATGAATCCAAATTCCGTCGACAACTGTGGCAATACTCTGTTGCATCATGCTGCTGGACTTACATCAACTTCTATTCTTCTTGTAAGTAAACACGTTTGAAAAATATCTTTGTTGTGTTGATCCATGCAACATATTCGTCTAAAATCAACTTTAGAAATATTTTTATGCGCTATATAAATATTTTTTATTTGGTATATTGCATATAATATAATCTCAACAGGTCTTTGGGTAAAGATTCGTTATTAAACCCTGAACAATGCAGGGGTGTGCGGAAGCGTGAGTTGAATAAACTATCTT
>JAQBSW010003016.1:60000-91017 GCA_029291075.1 Eudiplozoon nipponicum
GACGAATATATATATATATATATATATATATATATATATATATATATATATATATATATATATATATATAGAGTCTAGCATAACTTGACTTGACTGAAATGTCGACTGCAAAATTTCGATGCAGTCACAAACATTAGCTTGTTTAGCTTTCACAAATTCATAAAGTTACTACAAGCAAACGATCAATGATGGCGCGTGTGGTAGTAACAATACTTTTAATTAAGTTTTATGGTTTGAAGTAAAATCCAATAGCACTGTATTTAATCAGTATTATAACAAAATAGCAAAACCTAAATCTGTCACAAATAATGAAAATAATCCTTCTTCCATGATCATCATTAGAGTACGACAGAAAACTTTCTATCGAGGAGCAAATCGAAATGCATATATATGGAAAACAAAATTAGATATACGGTTCTTACCTCTAGTAGTTACGCATACACTGTGCTTGTCTGGAAATGTCGAATGCACAATTTCTATGCAATCATGAATTTATTCTTTCTTGCAGATATGCTGAACGACTGGTTATATACAATACGATTGGTTTTTATCTTAGGCCGGCAACCTTGATTTCAATATATTTTGTCATCACACGAGAAACCAAATTTTATCTGATGAATATTTTAGTGAGTTATTGTGCATCTAATTTCCTTATTTGCTACTTGTCTATCGTTCTAAAAAATTAAAAATTTAACTAATCCTACTCATATTTTATCTTTAAATTAAATATATAAATAAATAGACATTTCATTCGATTTGAGATACTATTACGGAAACAATTTTTTTACAGTGTTAAATAAATATGTGTTATATTAGCATTATAATTCAACGCATAAAGTAATACTCAATTTACTTTTTTTAAATAATGATTAGCTTAATAGCATTTTCACAGAATTGGACTTAGTTTAATTTTAGCTAAATTTATGACTTAAGTCCAATCCTAAAAGTCTAATATGATTATAGCGTTAATGAGAAGCATCTTTCATTCTTCTCAAAAGTTGGATTTCAGTTTAAAGGACTGATTTATATCAAGAGAGAATGAGATCTATAAAAAACATCATGAACTTTAGCTTCTCAGTTATTTCAATTAGAAAATAGCGAAAGAACTGCTTTCTCTAATACAAATGCTCAATTCAAATGGATTTCAATCTACTCCAAAAGTCAGTAACTCTATGAGTTGACAAGAGACGTAATTAAATTACCAGATTCAAATAAAACTGTTAACTCATTTTATTTTGATTAAATTATAACAAATTTTCGACTCGTTATCTGATCGTGTTTAATTTTGTAATTTTTTGGATTAAAGCAAACCTAGTTCTATAAAATAGAAGGCCTGTTAATTTTGTCCACTTACTTAACTCTAAGGAAAGAACGTTTAACATTTTGAATTAACAAAACTTATTAGGTTTAGTTTCCGAATGCTTAATAAGTTCGCGTGATATTGAGAATGTTAGACGATATTTTTTAACAAATTGGCAATAAATTGTTCAAACATTCACATCTAAAAAAATATTTCTTCTTCATAGGTTATATTCTGCGAAATCGAACCTGAAACTCATTCGTACTCCAGTAAACTAAACGGCCGAACGTTTTGCAATTAAAAAGACAATGCAAATAAGAATACGATTCAGACAAACTGACAGTATGCAACCAAAATTTGTCAATACTACTTCTAATTTATTGCCAGTATAAGGACGTCAATATGGTTGTAATAAAAACATTTTACAACATGTAGATTGAACAAATAAGTTGTGATTTTCATTTAGTGTTCTATGCAAAATTAAATGTTAACTATATTTTCCAACATTAAATACTAAGTAACCCTATTTGTTTTATTTTTGAATGAAAAATAACAAAAATTTTATAAGGACATACCAATTAGCCAAATTTAGAATTTCCACAAGAACAAAGATTAATTAGAAAATATAAAATGTGCCTAATTTCATTACTCGCTAATCGGTAAGTGGTAAAGATGCCCTAAATTAAACACAATAATATTGATTTAGGTAGAATAATTAAAATTTAAATGTAGCTTCTATAACGGAAATTCTGCTTTAGAATTTTAATTTGTATAGTTTAGCTAAAATTTCTTTTTTAGAAGCAATTAATAAAATCAAAATGACAACATGTCTTGTGCTCATTCGTTAGTTAAGAACTCCATCTAATTGACTTAAAACTACATGAATTCCCATTGGCTGATATTATTTTTTAGTTATAAGACTACAAGTGATCTACCAAAATTAAATTGCAGACGATTGATGATTTGTATCTGATTTAGAAACACTTGTTCTAATTTATGCTTGAATAAGCTTTTGTAAAAATGATTTTCAAGTTTCACATTTGACGGATATCGCTATAATGCAAAATTTTAATTTGCAAAGAATAAAGTTTTTCATCAGTTTGTGCGAACACCGGATTACTTTTTCTAAACTGTTGTGCAGGTTTGGTGGTATAATATTTGTCAATTTTCTCTCATATTCTACTTTTAAACGTAAAAGTAGTTACATACACTCGTATTCTAAGCCAAATGACGCTCAGGAATCACTAAACTTTTTAGCAAAATGTAGCCAGGAGTACATACATAATTCAACGGTAATTAAGAAATTACAGTTATGTCGTCAAACTATTTTGGATTTAATTTCGAATATGAATTTTCAAAATTCTGTCGATGAAACAGTCACGTCAACAAAAGTTATGGAAAAACACGGGGCCAAAAAATTGGGCTGTCAACACTTACGTGATCAACTTACTGTCAATTCAAAGTTTGGCGAAAAACCTATTCCAGAGTTTGAAGTTGAAGCCAGTACAGTAACAAGTGAAATTGTTCCTCCAAGTAGCTATGCGCTTGGAGAAGTCTGCTTTTTTGTGTGCATCGTTGCTGGATTAATCCAGCTGTTCCTGTTGATACGAATTCCGCCATTGAGAAGGTTGTATGGTGCACCATTGGTGACCAGTTTTATTGTACTCAGTTTAGCGCAAGGCATATTGTTAACAGTCTGTATGAAGAACTTAATATGGCGAAATGTTGACTTTAGCGACGCGAACAAAATTTCTGACCCAAAATCGTACAAAATGCTGTTTAATTTAGCAGGCGTTAAAATGATTTCACGTGCTACCAATATGAGCACTCCAGAATATGATGCTATAGTTTCTAGCCAGTCGGCATTAACCGATACTGCGGAAAACAATGTCTCAAAGTTTAACGATGTTTTCGCCATCGCAACTCGACTGTGTCTCCAAACAGCGTACCTGGCCAGTATAATGTGGTCCTTAATTGCGTCAATACAAACCTGGCTTGTAATAATGAGAGGTGCGCACACGCGCGCAACCTCGGACCCATGCGACCCTGGCACCTATATGATTGGTTGTCTCATGTCTTTTGTCTTGCCGTTAGTGCTTCTCATTTTAACAGACACTCACGTAGTAAGAAAAAATACAATGCCACAAGGTGGCACAATCAATATAACAAATCCCCCTTCACGTTTTGATGACTACAATAAAAGTGTTCCAATCGTGATTGGCAATGGAGCGCATGTTGATAGTAAATGGGACAGTGTTAGAACAGCGCAGCACATACCATCTGTTTGGCAAGAACTTGACATTCGCAATAAAACGGAGAGTGGAGCTGCAAACAATTACAACAACAGCATCACCGGGGAAACTCGTTGTCGTCTCAGTAATTTTGACCAAATTGATTTTTGGCGTTTCTATCTGCCGCTTGCATGTCTTTTAACGGTTCAAGCTATCTTTATCATCTCCTCTTTTCGCTTGCGAACGGGGCGTAATTTTTTGCCACGATGTATGGCTGCCTTGGACGAAGACCGATATCATAAAATGAAGCAGAAATTTTATGATTGGAACAATGAAAGAGCTGGCGGTGGTAATTTAAATAAGCCACAAAGAAGTTGCCAGAATAGTCCTGCGACATCTTTGTCATCAGCTCGGCAAATCTTTCAAATTGGACAAGTCAAGCATCTTCCGCGTAGACTATCTACTTCGGCCAGATTAAGTGCTGAACAGACGCTAAGTTTGAGTCGATCACCGTTTGTTAGGACTGCAAGGAATTCTGCAAATCCAAAATTTATACCAATTGCCAGGTGTTCCGCAACAACTGCCAGTACAAATACACTTTACTCACCCACTCCTCAACAAACACTTAAAATACCAAACCAGGTGCACACTGACCATCCGAAAAATGGTAGACGGCCACATTCTACTTCCAGTACTGCACAAAATGAACGTAACGATGACAGGTGGTTGATAGGCAACAATCCTGAGACGTCTATTCGTCTCATACTTTGCTGCAAATCATGCATTACAAATATGCTGACACTGAGCGCAGCATTTGCTGCAGATGTTACTAAAAAGACACCCTACTGGAATGTGTTTGCCATGACGTCGGGTATGCAATCTCTTTTAATCATAGTTAGTTTGGTACTTAGTCGAAGTGCGTTGGACATCCTGTACGACTGGTGGAACAACGACAACAGAAATAGTTTATCAGCTGTTATCTTCATTCCAGTCGAAAGCGATGACAATGACGCGGATGTATTTAATGTAGACGAGACGCAAAACGAGGGCCCACGTTAGATAAATAAAACAAAGTAAAATTAAATTGTCATATTCAAATTATTTCGAGAAAATATGAGTGTCCGATTTCAAAGAAACACATTTATGAGCTGTAAAATTATACAAACATTGATTGTGAAAGCGGTGATAGAGATAACACCAAACTTATTCTATCTAACCAGTCTACAACAAAGGAAATTTACCGTCATTCACACGTGATTATCAGGAGATCACCTGCGAGGATCCAACGGCAAGTTATATAAAGGTTATTTAAAGTGAAAACGTGGGACTGACGGCACTTCTGCTGTATTACGCGACTGGTTGGCGTACATACCTAGCTCATAATCTTAATTTTGAAGTACATCTTTATTTGTGCATGTTACAGCTACACAACTATGGATAACTAAATTTAGTTTGTAAATATGTATTTTACGGCACACTCGGCTTTCCCGCATACATTACATTGTAAATATGTCGACGCCACTATTATATTAAAGCCTTAAATTCTCTTTGACTATTATTATAATTATCATTATTTGTTTGAAGAAAAATATTTCAGAAAAATATTTTTTGACCGATTCAAACTGTTGAAATTCGATTTCATTCCATCGTTAGGCGCCCTTTACTGCGCAACATATGTACCTTATCAGACAGGTGTGATGCATGTACGGAGTATGGTCTTTTAAAAAAATCATTCCTTTTACAGACTTCCTTACCTAAATTATCGCTCACTTACACAATGTCTCATCTATGCTTCACATAATAATGACACTCAAATGAACGTGTTCACTTTACAGTTTTGAATAACAAATCCAATAGTTTCTCCGTTTTGGGAAATTAATTCCTTGGTTCTGTATTCGCGTATTAATGGTTTTTGAATATGTGACCCTACGTCATTGTAAATGTTTAAACATCCATTTTCACCTTTGTTTCATGCTTGTAAGCATTTCATCATATATAAACAATCAGCATATTCTTGATTTATCAGTTTTTTAGTTTGTTCTGACGTTTGGCGGACATAATTGATAACATTAAACATTGTTGCTCAGTAAATGAAACCGGTAGGATTGAAAGATCCCAACGTTCAAAGTTTTTCTCATAAAATGATCCAAGTAAGGATATTTAGGTTCGAGTAGCTTTTAACTCAGATAAATAGAACAAGCATGGATAAGTAAAAACTCATCAAACGAGGCCAAAATTGGTGCACCTGGAAATGTAATGGATTCAAGATTTTACCGACTTACGAATGCTATCAATTGTCCCGCACAAGAAAACGACGGCGTGAATACAAACAAGAAGGATAGCACTGCGCAATTTATATCAATATTTAGGCATGGATATTTATAAAACAGATTTATTATTGGGTAAATAATCTCACACTATTAGAGAAAATGCGAATTAAATTTTAGCAGATTTTAAATTTAATCTTTTGTGTTTTGTTAGCTTTTACTGGCGTATATGCTTAATACTCGAACATTGTGAAGATTTATTATAATCAAGGTTGCGGTCTTGATATAAACACCTGACCCATTAATTACTTACATATGTCAGTATAAACTAAGAATTGTATAGTGTAGAAAAGGCAATTCATCCAGTAGACCGGTTTCGTCCTTATTGGGAACTCATCAAGTACTGGCCAGAATTTGCCGCGGACAGGATACGAACCTGGGCACGTCTGCTTCGGAATCTGGTGCTCTAACCACTGAGCTATCCTGCCGCACACTACACTACACAATTTTCAGTTATATACTAACTAATGTAACTTGGTTAGTCAATTTTTCCTCTAGGTGGAGCTCATATGGCATCCATTTAGACCCAAAGTTCCAACTAACCATGCCCAATCTGTCATTACTGAACAGACACCACATTACATGGGAAAGTGGTATTGAAATGAACATTTATATAATTAAACGTACCCAATAAGGACGAAACCGGTCTACTGGATGAATTGCCTTTTCTACACTATACAATTCTTAGTTTATACTGACATATGTAAGTAATTAATGGGTCAGGTGTTTATATCAAGACCGCAACCTTGATTATAATAATTGTTATCACCACCCGCGCAACCAATGTTCGTTTAATTGTGAAGATTTGTCAATTTGCATTAGGTTTGTTTCTAAGTTTATTTTTTGAAATTTCCTAACCGTTTCTTTTTATGTCTTTCTGAATTTTGCATTAATTACCAAAAAAAGTTCTTTGGATTTCTTTCATGTTCTGCCAAAATTATTTAATACCTCTGAGCATTGGCATATATAAAGGCTGAAACATATGTCATACGCTTATTTTCCATAAATCATACTACAAATCATGAAATAAAAAAGTTATTTCACTATTTTGTGACTTTAAATTCACTGAAGGCCTTTATATATATATATATATATATATATATATATATATATATATATATATATATATATATATATGTGTGTGTTTGTTAATATAATTGTTAAAATGCGTAAGCCCGATAAAATTATGCTTCTAAGTCGGGACCATACGTTCGCTGTTAATGTGAAATAACTCACAATATTAAAAGTACAAATATGTTTCCTAGATAGGTTTCGCTCTTAAATGAAGTGACATGCAATTGTTGACATAATGCCGTCTACGATTTTTCGATGAATTTTTTTAGGATAAACATATGCTAGACATGATAGAATTCCATGTTATTCGAAAAATTCGCTATTCATCTAACGAATTTGATTACAGTTAACTAAATATTGGATTATTCAAACGCATTTGTGCGTGCACTTTTGCATATTTGCGCTGTGAAATATTTGTTACATTTGACTTTTATGCAAAATTTGTAATATTAATTTAAATAGCCTTCCGAACCTGGGTAATTCACCAATATAAGCGGAATACACACTTTGACTGTAATCTAAATTCAGGAAATGTTTCCTTTAAGTTTATTTGAAACATGAGTATAATAAATTTCAACCCACATGAAAATTTTCAAATATTTATTTAACTTCGGAAAAAATTTAGAGATTAAAATTTCATAATTATGTATATTGGACGTAAATTATAAAAATGGACAATTTTTTAATTATACGATTCCGATATACGTAATAATAAATCCTGTATACATGACCAGATAACAGTTTATTTTCTAATTTACGAAAAATTATTTTAAGAAATAATTATTTAATTTGTAATTTATAATAGTATTGAACAATTTACGGATTGGTGACTTGTATAAAATAATTTAAAACTCAGAAACGCGGTAAAACGTATGTCGCGTATATAATTTTTTTATAAAATTGTTAACAAGTCAGACATACTTATAAATATAAGGTATCCTCGATCGGCAACAATATATTAGATTTAAACGAAGGTTGGAAAGACTTAGTGTGTGTTTCATGTTTACCTGCTTCTTAGGACAGATTTTAATATAATTAAGTTAAATATACATTGTTTATTTAAATAATTTTAAATCATCTACTTTTCAGTCAGATAAAAACAATTAGATTAGATATACACTTTAAGATTTTATTTTTTAAATACAACAAGTAACATTTTAGACCGTGATTGTACATCTATAAAGGAAGAGCTTATTTCACACGTCTGTCAAGTCAGAACACTCAGTCTTATATGAGATACCTATGTGGGGTGTGCGAAAGATTTTTAAGGACGCTTTGTATCATATTTTTAATTCCAAAAATGTGAAACAGTCAGCGAAAATTTTGATTAAAAAATGCTCAAAATGAAGATGCGCGTGAAATTTTTCAAGAAATAATTATTTCAATTAAACGAGCATTGTTTGCGCGGGCGGTAATACAAAATGCTATAATCAATGTTGCGGTATTGATATAAGCACCTGACACATTACTTAGTTACATATGTCAGTATAAACTAAGAATTGTGTAGTGTAGAAAAGACAATTCATCCTGTAGACCGGATTCGTCCTTTTTGGGAACTCAGAATTTGCCGCAGACAAGACTCGAACCTGGGCACATCTATTCGGAATCTGGTGCTCGAACCACTGAGCCACCCTGATACACACTACACAGAATCTTCAGTTATAAAATAGCTGAAGTAACTTGGTTAGTCTGTTTTTAATTTAGGTGAAGCTCATATAGCATCCATAAGACCCAATTTTCCAACTAACCATCCCCAATCTGTTATAACTGAACAGACACCACACTACAAGGGAAAGTGGTATTGGAATACATGTATATATATTTATATATATATATATATATATATATATATATATATATATATATATATAATTAAACGAACATCGGTTGCGCGGGTGGTGAGAACAATTATTATAAAAAAGGAAATGGGTCGGGTGCTTATATCAAGATCGCAACCTTGATTATAGTAATTATTTCAATTATATAAATATTTTTGAAATTATTAAAAGACTATTTGACAATTGTAGAAAATTTTGCCTTCTTTCAATATTTTACATTCGCAACAAAGAAGTTAATATTGATCGAGTCTTTGATTTAAAACAATGGCGGACCATATATATCAAGTACTTCGTTAAACGTGCTCTGACTTTGACATCTCTTATATGAATTCTACGAATAAGAAGAGGACAGTACATTTGAAATTTGAAAATACATACTCAAATTATTATATTCTCTTGGACTTAACGTACCTTTTATTCAGTTATACAAGATATACTAATGTTCAACTAATAGACATTAAAAATATATAAAATTTATTCTTAAATGGAGAATTTTATAGAAGTTATGAGTAAACAGCTATAGTGAAAAAAGGAATTTCGTTAAATAAACGATGCTAGCAGTTAAATGAATTCTGAAAGAGAAGTAATTTAGGACGCGCAACATAGTGGAATAAAACAAGATTCGGCAAAATGTGTACACGACACGCATAATCATCCGGTTCAGTTTTGACTACAGTGAAACAGAGTTGTTATAATCCTAGGCCTGTGAATTTTAAACTTGTAGAAGCTATATCGAAGGCAACATGCATAGATTATTTGTATTATGTTTCAAGAATAGACTGTGCTGTCCCGTACTTCTATTTGTCACACAATTTAAATCACACGTTGAAAAGTGACTTGTTCTTTATATACAGTTAATAACCGCCTATTCAATAGACTTGCACTTGTTCAACTAGAATTTTCTATAGTTTGTCGAAAAATAATATCGAAGATCTACATTTTGTGACAACAGCAGTGTCGAACGCACTTATAATTTTTGTTACCTAGCAGAACACTGTTTTTTACTTTTCTAAACTGAGTTAGATAATGATTCTATATTTTAATCTCATCTCCGATAGAAAATTCTGTTTGCGTATAATATTAAATATGTATGAAATTGATCATTCGATTGTTCTTAAAATACTATTTGAAAACGATATTTTAAATATATTTTATTTGATTTTTGCACTCAGTTTATTTCACAGATTGGAGTTAAGAGAAAATAACTCTCATTACTTATGAGCGAGGTTGGGCTAAATCCCTGCCCATTATTTTACTTTGTGCTTTGTTGAGCCACTTGTACTTTTTCTATGGATCTCATTATTTTTGCTCAATTTAGGCTACATTAGTTTGCTCGTCCATTAATTTATTAGGTAGTTCTAATTAAATTAACCTGGAAGAATATTATTGCAACCATAAGCATGAAGGTAAATGTTGAATAGGTAGCACTTAATTTTTAATTTTTTTGTTGCTATTTTATCGTAATTCGTTGAGCGCGTAATTACGTTTTTCCCAGTGTAAACTCTGAGTTTTCATTAAATAGCGCAGTTAAACTACATAAAATAGAACAAACCATTTATGGTCAGATATTTACTCCATTATATTAAATTAATTAGCTTGTTGCGCATTATAAATAAGAACGCGTAATGATAAAACTGTCAGAATTATTTCTCGCTGAGCGTGTTTTTAGAAAATTTCAAACGGCAAAATTTTGCACAAAGAAATATAAAAGTGAATAATTCTTGGAAACTTACAGTTAAATGAAATTTTTGTCAAAGACAGCTCTCATAAAACGCATGAAACTAATAAGAATGCAACCGGTTTCCATTTTCAGTCTGAAAGAATGTAAATATATCTTTTCTAAATAAATTCGTTTAGAATCAATATTATGAAGTTTTCATATATGCAAGAAATTCCACGGATATTTTGCTGATACTCAATTAAATAATTGCAATTAAAACGTCAATTAAGAACATCTATATGAAATTTATGTTCGTTTTAATTAAAACCTTGTATTAAACAATATAATTATCATTAAACATACAGAAATAATAGTTAAATATTTGGCTAATCCGTAGCTAAGTTGAAAAAAATAAGACTATCTTCTTAAAGGGCTAATATTTTAGCAATCCGTGCCACTTTGATAACCAACATTTAGGTTGACATCGACGTTTGACAGATCAAATACCTAAACTGAAATCAGATAAAGCAATATTTAAAACCCTCGTAATAAACCAATGGAGCCGAAACCCTCGAATCTCCTATCGGCTAAAGATGATATGGTCTAATTTACGGGTTAAACTCGATATAAATTTGACTCTCTAAGATTGCTTTTCCTCATTTCGGTTAAATATTTATGGAAAGGTGAATAATTAGACATTTTAATACAGCTTTTATTAACTTTATGAAATATACAAATATGCAACTCAAATGTCTTTCAGAATTTTCCAATCGCCAGATAAAGATCTACAAATGTAAATTCTGAATGAATTTACAAATATTTATAACATAAGTTCTTGCATTTTATAATATTAAGTAACTTATTCTTTAATTAAGATTATTTTTACACCGATTTAAGATAACCAAAATTTAACCTCAGTACATTCATTTCATACGCCACGTCGTGGATTCAAAACTCTTGCTCTTTCTCTTCCGTTATTTTACACATTTTAGAAATTTAGCTACAATTAATCATTTTTTATCGTTCAAAGAAGCAATAAATCGTGAGCATAAAGATAATTCGCAAACTTTAATGTGTGGCTTGATAGTCAAATATTTTATGCAGGACTTGTAGCAAAAGATAAGTTTAATGTAACTCCATGTGAAAAAGTTTACAACTATACGCCTTTATTTAAAATAGTGACACTATTAATATCAATATTTCTCGAAGAAAAATAATTCTATGCTACTATTTCAATAAGAATTTTGTTTAAAATGCAAACTGTTTTCCATATGTTATTCATTCTTAAATGATATAATATAGTACAAATTATAAAACAGATGAGTTTTCTGTATGAAAAATCAACTTCCTTCAAATGTAGTATATATGGAACAAGCAGACGTCCCCCAAGTTACAATTTATAAACTATCGAACAGACGGCGAATGCATTAAGCTTCGAACAACCTGTCGGCAAAAAAATTGATATGGATCACAGAGAGAACAGTGTAATGCTATTACTAAATCTAGGTTGCGATCTTGATGTAAACACCTGGCCCATTAAGAATGTACATTTGTCAATATAAACTAAGATTTTTATACTGAAGAAAAGGCGATTTATCCAGTAGACCGGTTTCGTTCTTATTGGGAGCCTATCGCATACTGGCCAGAGTTTGTCTGTGGCACTTATTGAGTCACGACATTTTTCGGTCACATACAGAATCCATCTTGTTGAAAGTTGAGAGGAGTGTAGCCCTGAACGCTATTGTAACCAATGATTCTTGCCCAATCATCCGTGATCCCTGTCTCCTTAATGTATGGCGTCCATAATGTAGTTGAAGTTATCGCATGCATCACTACATTTCCTCTAATTTAGCCACAAACCTTTCTATTGTGGCACTTTGAAAAGTGGAGTCTTAAGGGAATAACTAAGGTTATTGAGATTTAGAGTGAATAACATGAAAACAGTGTGCGTTAATAAGGATAAAGAGCATGTACCTTAATAGTAGACACACAATGTTTTATCCCTTAATAGCTAAATTAGTATTAGCAATTAGAAACAGCTCTATATCATGCATATCATCGTTCCATGATATGATTATGACAAATTATTTAAAAATGTACTTAATTAAACAGCTGATAAATAGAATGTAACACATCTATCCGTCATTACTCTTTAAGCGCGACAGCTAATGCTATATCTAGTCACAGTGCTAAAACAATGACAACTTGAAGTAATGTATCCAATAAACAGAATATAGCTGCCCGATGTGGATCTACATAAATACAACAGTAATCGTCGTCTAGTTGTAGCCCTTAAATTTCCTCCTCCACTGTTGAGAATGCTTATCCACCTCAGAGTACACCTTGTCTAGTCCATTGCATACGCCTTCGTTTGAAATTGGTGAGTAGCCATCCGAATTGCTAAAAGTTAGTAAAATTTCATGATCTAACAATAAAATAGCCTATAGCAACAATGATCAATGTACTTAAAGAGATTAAGTTAACTTCGTCTGGTGTCCTCATTGTAATAATTCATATTGAGCCGGATAATAGGTTCTTCGCCCAGTGAATAGAAGACCAACTAACAGAGTTGTACTCATTTAAAAAAAATAAAAAATCCAGTGACCAACAGCCATGCGGTGTAGAGGATGTTGAATTCTCCGCCTTTTATAAAATGACCTTGAATGATAAATTTAAACCACCATAGCTGATTGTAACAACTTTATTTAAAAAGAATTTTTTCTTTTTATTTTCCAGAACATTCTTTGTTTAAAGACTTGATTTTTAAAAATTGTGCGCTATTTTCAGTTTTTGAGTATCGTGCTTCCGAGCTGGTTGTAGATTTTCGTTTGCTGCATTTTTAACATTTCTCTCCATAATAAACGATTACAACATTATTCAATAAACATCCTTCGACACTTGTCTTGTGTTCTGATATAATATAACACTGAGGAGGGGCCTTGGAACAGGTAATTTATTTATTATTGTGGGTCACGTACACATCAAAGCAGATTATTGCTGAAGATATAGCTTTCCAACTTTCACCTTCCAAACGCCTCAAGTAAGTGTCAATTTAAGTATCATAATTCTTGATCATGAATGCTGATATTAAATTAGAAGATGTATTTCATTTAGGGCAGGACCTAATGGATTTAAATCTTATTGACACAGATAACAATGTAGGCATTTCAGACTCTACTGTGAATATTAGGACATCTAGCGAACTGGCATCTATGGGGCTTACAAATACCAATAGGTTTGGGGCCTCAACAGCGGAACGGATTATTAACTTTCCTGTAGAACAAAAATATGCTAAAGTTGACCGCGCAATTATCTTCAACAACCACAATTTAGCAGTGACGTAATAGGTACCATATCTTGCTCTTATTGTTTTTTATGTCATTAACGTATGTCTGGAAATCGTCCTCGTTGATTTCAGCGTTCGCAAATGTCGAGGGCATTCCAAGTTATCTTCAAAGTGTAATGAGTTTTCAACCATTATCCTCTGCGTAGAACTAACTGCTAGTGTCTCGATTGTACTCCCTGCAGTACATTAATTGCTGTGACAATATTACTCGCTAGCAGAGTGCCATTACCAAAACTTTTCCTGACTAGATTAAAATTGTAAGGCTTAACCATTGTGGAATCACCAGTTCCCTCTCCATCATCATTGACCCATCTATACCTTACATTTTGACATCCATACTTGAACTTAAGGTCCTATATATTTCTCACCAGTTCCTCTAAATCAGCCAATATTCCTTTCAAAGGGACCAATCCAGATGTAATTGACTAGCACGCTTTGTTTGAATGTACAGAATAATGAAAACAAAAATTGTCCGTTTATGTATACAAAGGTGCGTGGACGTTTTCAAGTGGTTCTCTCGGTAGCAATTCGTACTGGATTTCTAGAACCTCTCAACATTATGTATCCCACGCTTCCATAATTCGTTTACGCTAGTCAAATGAGCAATTAATTAATTCTTTGAATAAAAAATAAAATATAACAATTCTATCTTTCAGTACTGGTTAGAAACAACGAGCAGTTCTATTTTTGTTATCTCGATCCTCTGCTAGGCCTATGTGACGATATTCTTATCTGAGGCACATGTCTAATCAGATATGTTATGGCGCAAGGTTATTGGCAGAGTATTATCGCTTATCTAATTCTGCATTTACACGTTTAGTAAAACATATCTGTCATAAGATATTTGAACGTGTAACAATGGACCATGAGCGATGTTTGGTTTTAGCTGTTCTGTGTTAAGCAACTGATGCATTGTTTTGTTGCATAATCATACTTCATTTTACATTCATTTTACTGCCAGCATTATGTTTTCACTGTGAACTATAACGATTAAAAATGGCTTAAGTTCTTCTGCTTCACTAGTCAACTTTTGTGTTTTTCATGTTTTTGTGAGGTTACAATCTACCTAATTTACTTTAAACAAATGAATTACCATAAAAAATTACGCGCATATTGCTTTGAGTTTGACGAAGACAGTAGGTCACGAGTTAAATCCTAATTTGAGAGAAGGTAGTTGCTAATTAATCCTAAGTACTCCCTTGTAATTCAACCTTAACTTGTCTTCCATTGTGAACAACCACTTAGCGGAATTACTGTCTAGAATAGAAAACCTACTGGGCCAATGATAAACACGCCAACTCAAGAATTGACTGAATGTTGGGCTAATCTCTATTTATCCGAGAAGAAATCAATTATCTAAGTAAAGCTTGAAAAATTCTTTCAAATTTGCGAAAAAATCAGACAAATTGAACGTTTAATATCTTTGCCAATTTCATTTGATTTTTGGTCATCATTTGCCAATATCCGTCATACGAAAACAATTGGATTAATGTGTCAGTAAGATCAGGAGAGTTGACAATATTTAAACTGAGTAAAATGCCGATTTGCAACTCGTTTACAGTGGCCAACTATACGAAAAAGGAAAATGGTCAAGAGATGATGTCGATGTGCACGTAGGAAAGGAAAGAACTATGAACTACTGTGGTGAAAAAATTTTCGTTTGTGAAAGTCATTTGCACGCTAAAATAGTGCGTCATATATCCAATAAATTGCTTCAGGATATAGGATTTACTTTCGTAAATGAATTGAATGATATTCCAGCTTATCTTAACGTTCTGCTCAAACTTTGTGCAAATCATTCTCATATAAGAAAACATGGACAGAGAACATTAACATTTTAGCAGCTACTGTCAATTGAAACAGAAGACAAATTTACTTAAGATATTGTGTAATAAGACATTGCGTAGTACAATTATCATTAACTATTACCAATCACATTTTATAAATAAGTACCAGAAAAATAATAAAATAATACAAGTCTGAATACGTACAAAATTAATAGGAAACCGCTGTTTATTCACATAGAATATAAAGACGAAGAAGCAATGAAGCTCAAAAACGATAGACTGTCTTCCGCTTTGCTGTGGGAATATTTGTGAGTTGACATAATCTTAACAACAGCCATCCGCAAGAATCAAAAATATAACTGTAGACACTACAATATTTTTATACTGGAATAGATCTGGCGATCTTGAACACAATATACGCCCAAACTCATTTGAAAACTACCGTACTGTGTACTAATATCTATATTACTTTCTGTACAAAGAATTTTAATTATACAACATATTGCAAGTTTAATAAAATAAATTTATGTTTCAAACGCCATAATATTCGAAATTTAGAATGTTTTCAGCTTTGTATGCGTTGAATATTATGCAATCATTTTGTAGAAAATATGTATATGAGATTTGGCATTTTAAACTGAATAACACCTAATAGCATCACCATTTTGAAACACGAGTTAAAAAGCCTAAATTATTGTCCTTTATAAGTACGGTTTATCAAACGAAGATAATGTGTAATAGTCTGTTTATTGTCAAAGTCAATAACCCTTCAGATCAGCGTCTTTATTAATCATATTGTATTTCGTCAAAGATCACCTGGAAAGTTTTAAACAAAGGCACGTGAAATGTTAAAGCGTAAACTGAAGAAGATCCACAGAAAAAATTATTTATATATTCTCTGATAGCTATTGAAAAATAAATTTTGCGAAATTTGCGTACAATTGGCCCTTTCGTAAATGCAATCCTAAATGCTAAATATAGTGAACAATAATATAAATTTGAAAGACCTGATATCTTAAGTATCTCCGCCAAAATATTTTTTCCATTTGCCGCTTACCGCTTATATATTATACATTTAAACCAGAAATATAACATTGCAGATATTTTAATTTTGAATATTACATATTTTGATTGTAGGAATTCGGAAATCATAATTTATTTTTAAAAAATATTTGTTTGATGCAATTAACTTCGTCAAATGATTTCGGCCATCAATCTATAATAATTTTTGTTAATCACTCTTCCTTATTAAAAAAAATTATAAAATAAAATTAAGGAATTTCTAATAAATTAACTTTTTATTAACGTTTAACTTTAGAACTATTCTTCTTATATCAGGCAATTTCCTGCGACCTCCAAAATAATGAGGTAATGTCGGTACTCATTGTAACAGGAAATTTCATTCATCTGCAATAGGTAAACTTTTCAGGAAGCAATTCAACCATGCAAAATATGGTGACCTTAAAATTTATCTTAAAATCTCGTTTAGATATATAATCCTGGCGTGCAATGAACTAACAAATATGCATGTATGTATTAGGCATGCTGGTTAAATATAGCCTACGACCAAATTTCTATAGACTTTGCTAAGAGAATCTGAGGTCAAGTACATCCTTAATGAGAAATCATTTTTGGTTGAAAAATCAATTTTTAAGTTAAACCTAAAATGTGCAGCTTCAAAAATATATAAATGCATGAAACGATTATTCATAATGTTCTATTGTAACGCTAACGTGTGTTTGTAGATCGCCACACCACACGTGTCGTATTAGTATATGAGCCCTGAAAAAGTTCAGATGACTCCTCAAAAGCGTGGCATTGAGTGGTCACGTGAAATCCGGTTTAGGCGGCTGTCTTAGGGTCTTGACAAAAATTGAGGGTTCATTAGAATAATCCGTTTACCGAGCGATCTTTATACATTTAATGCAATTTTAACGACCAATTGTCCCGAAACAGATTGTCCTCAATTTGCAGTCTTAGCGGCCCGTACAGGCGGTTACATTTGCAAACATTTTTTTGAATCTCCAAGTCCCCAATTTATAATGCGCCTCGAAACATAGTATACAAGGAGGGTTTAGTCAATAAGAAAACAGGGCTATGTAACATAAAGCGCTAGATATTCGCATACTTATCTTACTCGTTCTGGAGTATGATCAATTCCTCGTGTCGACCCTCCCAAAATGTATTCTATTTTTAAAACGTATAAAACGATGGCGTGACATTACAGATAGCCTGCAACATCCTCTTTTCTTTTGAAAGAAAATTTTTCAATATTTGTTATATCGAGAAATCTATTCAGTAATTTAGCAAAGTGTATGAAACCAGTTAAAGCCCTGGATAATGATCTGTCCATAGATTAAAACTAAAAACGATGCTGGACTTAAGCATTTTCGACCATTGCTTCCACTGTGATATGGGAGTAAATAACTACCAGTAAATTAATCATAAAATTTTAGCCATTGTTTTTGGTCCAACCACTTATAGCAAATGGGTAAAGTCTGCATCTGTAAATTTCAAGGTATAAAATTGCATTCGACACCCAATCAAAGTTAATGAAAGCAAATCTGGTGAGAACAACGAAGCGAGTATACTGCCGAGGTTGTGGCCTATATTATGTGAGAGACCTGTAGAAGTATGCACAAGGACGTTCAATGAAGTCGCTATATAGATGACCTTTACTGTGGCAATGATGTGATGCAAAAGACCAATCATAATCGCAAAAAATTGATCAGCTATTTTCAAATTTTTCATAATGCACCCGTGGGCTTAACGTGATTTATAAGACTTAGTTTTACGACCTATTAAAAAATACAATTTGAACTATTTATATGCATACATAAATTTATATATTTATATATATAAATTTTAAAAAAAATAAAATGTTTATATTTTTTATTAGAAAGAGAAAGCATATAATAACAAAGTGCAAAAACTGAAAGAGGTAACACAATCGCATTGTTACTAGGAGAACAGAATGAAATTGTAAAACAAAGCGAAACGAAAGAGGAAATACGGAGAAAAAATATTCGTGCATATAATAGCCAACAAAGTGAACACTTGCTTAGCACTCCGTCAATCAATACAAGAATGACCAGATCTCAAAATTCATTTCGAAGTATAAGGAAAATGGTACATAAACGTACACAGACACACACACACATACGCATATACACCTCAAAATCAATCTAAACACAGAGAATAAGTAAAATGGGAAATCTGGACTGGCTGCCTACTAATCAAATGGAAATCTCAATTGAATATAAATAAAAGACTGTAAGTGTTTTCTCTTCTTAATAAAGTACTGCTTATAATACACAAAGGCAATGCACATTTATAAAAGAATGCATATATATATATATATATATATATATATATATATATATATATATATATATATATATATATATATATATATATATATATATATATATATTCCCAGAACCCTTTCCTTGCAAAATACTTTAATTAGATGCAAGTATCTTTTTTCTCATATTCATCTCAAGTATCAACAATTGAACATCTCTTTATATATAAATTGGAAGGAAACAAAAATAATAAAATGTAAACGCGAAGAGTGTATGAAATAAGATAACAACCAAACGATCGCATGTATCACTTTCAGTTCTAGACCAATACCCGAACATGCTTCGTCTGTTTGCATAATTCCAGCTGCAGTTTCCCTATCTATAAAGCTTCCCATGTAGCTAACCCCTTACGGATATTGCATTTATTAATTATCTTAAATGTTTTGTCTGGTGAATATAATGTAAAGCTTTAACGACGTGATGCGAAATTGCAGACGTGTATTGACCATTTGATCTAAAAAGGCGTTTAATTTGCAATGTTCTCTCATTCGAGTAATTAACTGTCTGTTTGATCGAACTTGCGCAAGTATATATTAGGTGTTGCGAACCTAGTAACAAATTAGTTCAGCTGTGAACAGAAGGATAAACCAAAGAAAACATGAATGGAAAGTACAATCTCATGCACATTCGTTTCGTGCTTACTGGCGGCTTATCAGTAGGAGCCTGTATTACGCCCTTTAACCACTATATATTTGGGTGAGGAATTAATTTGAACTAATCTTTTACTAGGTTCGCAACACCTAATACATACTTGCATATATATTAGCTCTCCGCAACAAACAGTATTTAACTTGCGCAAGCATTTTGCTAAATAATATTTGATATCGACATTAACGGTTGTTTCTCTTTAATTGCTGGTAAAAGCAAGTGTGTTATCTTAAATATTTGCCTTAATATTTATTGACTTCAATTTTAATGGAAGGATTTGGATTAGATATCAGTATAATCAAAATAGTGCAACAGGTAGCAAAGAAAATTCATCCAGTATATAAGTTTCTTCCTTAATAATAATTCTTCAAATACTGTCCAGCAAAGCGAGAATCGTACCACAATCTAAACGCAATTTGGAATCATATATTAACTGATATTTTGTGATTAGCCTCTCTTCAGGCAAAATTTATTAAGAATCACTTAATACCTGAAGATCTATTTAACCCCCACAATATGTCTATACGCATTAGATACCATGCCACTTAGGGTAGTTATATTGATTTTATTTCACAGACTGCGATGAAAATGTGCACGGGTTAGTATCCCGCCGCGGGAAATATGGTAAATGACTTCCTTTTGCTACTTGATGCAATACTGAGCTATTGCATATATACATATACATATATATATATATATATATATATATATATATATATTTATATCTTAGACGATAGCAAAGAAAGGGCTTTATTACAAATTTTCAACCAGGTTTTTGCTGCAAAATGGCATAGTGCTACGAAACCAACACTTATCGCAAAATAGCTATTTGCGTGAATCATTTTTCTATGCAACGTGAGACAAGAGAGAATATGCAATTTTATTTTGGAGGTTTAAATGAGTTTGTCGTGTGTTTTCTTGGCAGAGTGAAAGCAACACTCGCTGAAATGAAATTTACATATCGCTATGAACGCAATGAACTCTGAATGTAAACTAAGTTAAAATTTATTAATGACATGATAAACAACGCCAGTTCCCATTCGAGTAGGATTGCTGACTTGAGCGATTGTAAGCAAGGAAACAGGGCTGCGGATTTTTTCTGATCCGTTGGCTAAAAAGTGGTTTAAATCAATTTAGGCTAACCAATGTGTGTGTGTCGCATGTGGCAAAAAAATCAAGAGACTTTTGCTATCGAGGCAATGCCTGATTCGTAATGTTTAATTGTCAGCAGTGTTACAGTAACACAGTTTCAGCCTTTCTTCGATGTTGGGGGCAGCAGATATAGCGTAGATCAGCTCTGACCATCTGGAGCATAATATACTCCTAAACTGTTCTGGAACCTGCAGTTCAATATACTGGGATCTACTTCTTTCCAGAAAGTTGGGTGTAGCGGATCAATTGAAATTGGACCTATTAGTTGTCTCGACCGATTGACTGAATGCATTTCTAAAGTTGCATCGACGAAGACAAGTTACAACTTCCTGGTTATTTTGTAAGCTTATTTCCCGTAGAAGTTAGGTGGGCTGGCCTAATTAAATGTCACATACGAGTTGGGATGCGGAGGTGTGACTAGATCAACGTGTACGGGACCGCATGACAAGGAGTAATTCGATTAACGCATGTGCACAAATAATAAGCCGTTCTTATTCACATATCCTTATTTTATAAATCGCCATTTGACTGTGAGAATTAAGAAGTGGATTCGCGTTAAGTGTGCCCCATATTACATATTGTTATTCTAAAATGGGTCAATGAAATAAAGTGCCTCTGTAATAATGTTCGGAATTCCGTAACAGGTTGGCCGAGCAGAAATGCAGCCACTAGGAAATTGTTCAGCGGAAATATTGCAAAGAGTTTACAATGAAGTCCAATTAGGAAATTTATCGACCATTGTGAACGGAAAAGGTTTATCACGAGTGGGGCAAACAATGGCGATGTGAACCATGTTGATGCTTGATGTGGTTGTTTGAAAATGTTTGAACTAGATATAAAAAAGCCGTTTGGTTTCATTCTTTTGGAATGTGGCACCCTCGGAAATCCATCGCCTATAAATTTCCCCAAGCGTATGCCCCAGAAAATATCTGTTGTCTGACACTCAAATAAATAAATCGATAAGAAATAAAATGAGCTGTATTAATATCATTCCGCTGAAAACGCTTTCCGACAAAAGGCTAATTAATCAGCTTAAGCGTGAAAAAGACTACGGGTTAATCATTCATAGTACTGAAAAAGAAATTAGTTAAATGAGTAGATGCTGAAAATTGTACATGAGTGTCACTTAGATGGTACTTCTTGCAAACTAGATACAGAATTACTTCAGTTGTGACTAGAAGGATAAACCAAAGACAGCATGAACGGAAAGTATAATCTCATGCACATTCGTTTCGTGCTTACTGGCGACTCATCAGTAGGAGCCGGTATTACGCCCTTTAACCACTATATATTAGGGTGAGGAATGTGGGATAATAGGACGGTACATTCCTCACCAAAATATATAGTGGTTAAAGGGCGTAATACCGGCTCCTACTGATGAGTCGTCAGTAAGCACGAAACGAATGTGCATGAAATTATACTTTCCGTTCATGCTGCCTTTGGTTTATCCTTCTGGTCACAACTGAACTAATTTATTACTAGGTTCGCAACACCTAATACATACTTGCATATATATTAGTTCTTCGTAACAAACAGTATTTAACTGTTATATATTGAATTCAATGATGTCATGCTTACCGCGAAATGTGATAACTGATATCGATCAAGTCCAGAGTGTATGGATTTACTGGAGTAACTGGTGTTCAGAAATAAATGAAATTCTCAATTTCGGTGAACTATGGCATACATTGATATCCATCATGTTGGTTTCATGTACCAACTCGGCATACATAGTGTTAGTACCATGTACATTTTCGGTACAATAATGTGGACATCGGTGCCTGACCCGAATAGCCATAATGTTAGTATCCTTTACAGACTCGGTATATATATTATTAAGAGTGAGTTTGCGTTGAAGTCGCATTGTCGAAACTTAATATGATATTAGCTTCACTACTGCAGATTTTATCGTCCTATTATCCCGCATTCCTCACACAAATATATAGTAGTTAAAGGGCGTAATACCGGCTCCTACTGATGAGTCGCCGGTAAGCACGAAACGAATGTGCATGAGATTATACTTTCCGTTCATGCTGCCTCTGTTTTATCCTTCTGGTCTCAACTGAACTAATTTGTTACTATGTTCGCAACGTCTAAAATATACTTGCATATATATTAGTTTTCCGCAACAAACATATTCTAACTGTTAGATACCGAATGTTCTGGTTTACCAAAAATGGACGTTCAAAAAATGCTGGCTGGTTAAAATGAAAAAAATTAACGCGCAATTGTTGCAGTGGCGTTTCAAAGAACATGGATTTTGTGAAATTGATCTTATGCTGCTTATAACGATATTTAAAACGTCGCAATGCGTTTTAGAGATCGCAAAATCCAGGACAAAGGTTTTTTCCTGGGTTTAGGTGTTGAAAATTACAAGAGTGTAAATTGATCGATTCTTACATTTTACTGCAGATTTGTTTGGATGTGGCGCTTATTGTAATTTCTAAAACGTCTGCTTGGTTCATAACAGGACGTTTAAAAACCAATTGGCTTTGTAAATGTGCATTTTTTAACGAATTTAAAGCTTTTGCGTATTAGCAGAATAGTTCAATTAGTACTAGAAGGATTAAACGAAGTTAGCATGAACGAAATGTATATTTTCCTGTGAACCTGCGTTCCATGCTTATTGTCGACACACAAGTAGGAGCCAGTACTACGCCCCAGATACACTACATATTTGGTCAAGAAATGTGGAACAATTGGACGGTACAATCTTCTATACGACTGAGTTTAAAATCGGTAACTGGGCTAACTTCAAATAAATTCTTCGACGACACGACTTCAAAGCCAACTCCTTATATATAAAATATAACTAGCCAGTAAATGGTACAATCATTATCGTTGCTGGGTCGTTACTGAGTGCCAACACAATGGATTGCAAGAGACAATTTTTCGACGACTTTATGTCATGTTTACTCCATAATTGCTAGAATACACAGTTGTATAGGAGATCATACTGTCAAATTTTTCCAGATTTCCTGCTCAAATATAAATTATGTATGGCGCGTAATTCCGACTCCTACTTTTGTTCATGCTGACTTTTGTTTATCCTTCTGGTTCTATTTGAATTAATTTTTCCTAGTTACGCAACACTTAATTAACAATTGCATACAGATTATTTGTCCTCAACAACCAATATCCAACTATTATACAAATAACAGATTGACGTACCAATCTCCTAATATTTGTCAAGCAAAACATTGCAGATTTTCTGCTATGCGTTACAGTTCATTGGAGTATGAGAATTCCTTAATAAGAATTCTTCAAGTACTGTCCAGAGTTTACCGGCAACGAGATATGAACCTGGGCACATTTGCTTTGTAGTCTCTAAATCTTAGCACAGCGCGTTTCGTGGAGCAATCTAAACGCAAATTGGAGTCATGTAACAACTGATATTTTGTGGTTAGCCTTTCTTCAGGCAAAACTTATTTAGAATCGCTTAATACCTGAAGATCTATTTAAAACGCACTCGATGTCTATATACAATAGAGACCAGGCCAGTTAGGGTAGGTATATTGATTTTAATTTACAGATTGCGATGAAAATGTGCACGTGTTAGTATCCCATCCGCAGGAAATATTTTACATGACTTTCTTTTGCAACTTGATGCAATATTGAGCTTTTACTGACTGTATATACATATATATATATATATATATATTTATTTATTTTTGATTACCGTGACATAGTAACAGTACAGTTATAACAAAAAAGGGTTCGATACTTTCTCTCTCACCAACAACATTCAGCACACAAGATGATATTATGTATACCGGGAATTTGAGATAGCTGAAACTATACTGAGGTAAGGATTGGTCTGCTAATTACAAATAGTTATATATATATAGATTTAGTTGTTGGGGGAGGGCATTCATGTGCGCTAGACATATGCATATATTGAGTTTAGTTACTGAGACAAATTTTATATTTAAAAACATTGGTGAATCAAAAAAATAAATTAAATTATAAATAGAACGGTTGTGGAACGAGGTTCCCACATTTGCTTAAATCTGCTATTGTGAGTATTGTACTGTGGATGTAAGTAGACAAATTGGCCTGAAGATGGAAAAGGGATTCACCTTCCGAAACGTCGCCAGTAAACAAAGATGTGATAGAACCACATTTCCATTGTGACGAATACAAACTCAGCCCGATCGAAGAAAAAACGAAATTGGAAATTGTGATCAATGGGATCTTTGTGAAACTGTCCGTGCAAAGCTATTTTAAGCTAGATTTAAATAACAAGTTATTAAACAAAACACATAGCGCGACGGGGATAAGATTTATTACTTGGTCATTTTTGAACCCAACACAGGTTCTTTTATCAACTGATTCCAGTTTTGTTCCGAATATTTCGGCTTCCAGATTTGGAAGACTTTTCTAACGGAATGCACATCCAATAAACAATTTTACAATCATTAAGTCAAGTTCTAAATTTATTTTAAAATGCTTCATTTATACTTATTAGTAGATTTCTTAAGAATAACAGTCTTTTCACGAGATAATTGTGTGTCACGTATGGGTGTGTATGTGTCTGCATGGGTACGCTCATTAAAATAAAATTGAAGTGATCTAATTATACCTAATGGCGACTCATTAGATAAGCCTGTATATGGTGGAAGGGCGTTTGTCTAGGACAAAGTTGTATTCAGTTATATAAGTAACTGCACGAGTATCACCCATCCAAATGAAACTAAAGTGATAAATGTCAATTTCTCTTCGCACAAGTAAGACCCATTTTTACATTTACTATCCTAAGTGAAGTATTTTTAAGGGGGTTCCTCTTAAGGAAAGGGGGGCAGATAATCTCAATACACGGCCGCCCAACATTTACGTTAAGTAATTAAAAATTTGAAAATATCAATACTAAAAATAAAATATTACATTAGTTAGAAAATTAAAATAAACAATGGTCGTTAAATGAATACCTACTGAAAGAATCATAATTGTAATTGTTTTAAAAATCACAAAGAATTTTTAACATTAAAATTTGACATAATGTATTTAAATTCATAGACCCAATGAAATAAAAGGAAATCAGGAATGAAATTATAAAATAATCCTTAAATAAATTGATAGATACTTAATTACAAATTTCCAATTCTCTGTAAGTTAACGGCAATCAAACGTTCCTATTCTTTTATTTGGGCGATTTTCTTTTTCGGATTCGTGGTAATTTTACTTCCTACCACAACTTTATGTCGTATTCCAAACACAGTGATGTTTTTACGACTGTTTCATTTATTAATTCATTTATCAATTTAATTCCGATGGATTCTCTAATCAGTCTTTTTGATGTAATACGACTACAAATCGACGTCTGTCTGCAATCATCCCGAATAATTTTTTGTACTGCCTATGCTGTATGACATGCGAGAACTGAACTATTAACATGTTCATATGTGTATGCGGTTCTATGTTCCCCTCTTCTTAACTTATTTTGGCGTAATGTTTCAACCACATACATGAGGTTGAAGTAGATACATGAATATTCATACACTCCTGACGTGTCTAACGGTTAAACCTTTCCTTTTAGTTTGGATATTATGTGCCTCGGTAAGGGTGTTTATAAAAATATTACGTATATTTTTATTTACGTGTTACCGTTTTTAATTGCCTACTCAGTTTAGGGTCACGTGTTACCATGACCCTCCGACTCTTTTTTGTTTTACCTGATTTCACGTATTTTCATTTATGATTAAATTTAATTATAAGACTCATCGTAGTTGTTTTTATTAGCATTACAGGGTACCGAGTAACACTGAATATTGTTCGCAGTTCATCTAATTCGATCACCTTATGTTATTTATCTGTTACTGGCAAGCTTTTATTTTTCATCGACTTTAAGATATAGCTTGAAATTAAGAAGAATATCTGAGTAATTATCATTTTTATAAGCAGCTTGTTTTTATCTTTTACCAATTCCAATTAATTTGACCTCCAGAAATGGTAATTCGCCAGATGTTTCATTTTCAATCGTAATTTTCAGATCGCCCACTTGATTGCTTAAGTTTAGTAAATTTATCACTTCATGCTACCCATGATTCCATTCAAATAATGCTTCATCCAAGAATATAAGATATAGTTTTGGAATTATGGGTGTCATTTAAGAATTTTTATCCATGTAATCCATTAAGATTTTTTGATATTCGAACAGACAGTGGTGGTCCCAGTGCAACACTTCTAATTTGCTTCCAAAAATTTATTCTAAAATAATAAATTAGTCGAAGACATACATATGCTCATCATCTCCAAAACGTGTCTCATCGATATTTTACTTTATTCTCAGAATACTGGGTAGTCAACGAGAAAACGACGAATCAAGCCCTGTGCTTTGGCTACTGCTATATTGGAATACATTGTCACCACATTTAAACTAACCAAACTATCTTTTGCATTTAGATCAAATTAATGGGCTATCACAAAAAATAGTAAGAATTCATTAAGAAATGGTCTAAGATGTACGAATATTTCTTAATTCTATGACAGAAACTTAATCATTTCATATGTTAGGGAGTGGGAACATTAACAATTTTTCTTAAATATGTATATGGTTTATGTACCTTTACTAAACAATACAATCTGGGCGCAGCTGTATCCCTATGTACGGATGTTACCGTGTGCCTGATCTAATTAACCCTTAGCAATCATGTTATTTATCAATAATAAAAAACTTCTCCTTGAAGCTTATTCATAAGATCTTGATATATTTAATCGCATACATATATATATTTTCTAGATTCTCATACATTTTAATATTAAAATCAGACTGATTCATCTTAAACGTTGTTCCTCATTTGATTGCTTTCAAACCTTTCATATTGCCTCTCATTTACTCTTTTCTGGGACATTTTACTTCATAAATTGTTTTATACTTTTCCTGTTTGTGCCTTAAAACATTTGTGACAATGTCTTATTACAACTTAACCTTTACTTTGTATGAGAGGAATTGCGCTGTTTAAACATTTTCCCTAATTATCTCATTTTGGTGATTTCTCAATTTCGATAGCTGTAGGAAAATCACGATTAAGCATTTTCAGCTGATTCTCCTTAATTTGTAATTTGTACTGATTAACTAGTTGATTATTTACAGTATGACTAGCCATAAATGCGGTTTGTCAATAAATGACACAATTTGCAAACTTTCTGTCATTTCTGATCCGGACCTTTTTCATTTCTCTTTTATGTGAGCTATCATTAAAACACTTTTTAAATTGAAAATCATCAGCGTGCATAGAAAAAGGAATATACATTTGATTTTAGCTTTCTCCCTAATCACTTCAAATGTTTGTCTTTCAAATTCGTAAAAGATTACGAACGCCAGATTGCTATTAACTCATAGAGGACCGTGGATAAGTAATAAAATATCTCACACATGATTTCAGGACAATTTATAATCTCCTCTTTGAATATTTGTAATCTCATTGCATAAATTAATTTATGTTCTTTATACAGCGTAACAAATTTTAACAAAAGTAAATATTTTAAAAAAATGCACCTTTCTTTGTCTAATTGATATAATTTTACTTATAGTAGGCATTTTTTAATCATTCTTATGACTCCAATTATATTTTTGAATTCTATCCAAATGAAATATTTAATATTTACTTTTGATTTTTTCAAACTCTTCACAAATTACCGCGAATGATTCGGAACAGCGTATTCACATTATTTTGACCGACTACCTTACACGTATGCCACTCGTAAATACTTTATTTAGGAAATGTAGTTTAACGAATGGGTCTGACTTTTACAGAGAGGAATTATCATTTATCACTTTAGATACTGTTTGTTGCGAAGACGTAATATATATGCATTCGGTGCTGCACACCAAGCAACAAAGAAATTCGAATAGGACCAGAAGGATGAACCAAAGTCAGCATGAACAACAGGTATAACGTCATTAGCACATTTGTTTCGTGCTTATTGGCGTCCCATCAGTTGAAGCCTTATTACGACTTATGCGCAACATGTTTTTTAAAGCATATGTGGGTACCAAATACGGCGTCAAGGCAGTGTAGTTCAGTAAGCGATATCTCCACATTAAGAAGAAATTTGTAAGCTTAGTGGAAGGTATTAATTTTATAAAAAATCTGTTTAAAACATGGTCATAATTGTTAAATGTTATAAATTTAAATTGTCATTTCATATAAATGTTACAGGTCAAAAGTTATACGTTTATTCATGATATACGAAAGCGAAAATTTGAACTCATTAAGGAGAAAACTCAAATAGAATCTATGTTTCTTTCCTATTTGTACACTGTTGATTTTAAATTGTAGAGGATTTTACTGATAGCGCACATATTCTAGTAATAAAATATCAGACTCAGACATAACTCAGATTAAGTGAGTTTGGGCATCTATAGACAGACCGCAGTGAACACTAATTATGCGGTAACTAATCCGTTTTTTAAACTTTTTAAAATAAAAATTAATGAGAATCAGCTGGAATTCCTTTATCGTGGCTTTCGTGCACCAATCCAAACTGAGAATCACAAAAATGATTAATTACTGAGGCTGTTAAAATAACACAATAACTCTCAAACAAAATTAAGATTATGTTTCAATTAGGCATATTCAGAACTGTGTTAACGCACGAAGAAGAAAAACATACATCAAATAATGAAGTAAAAAGTATTATGAAGAGTAAATTTAAAACAATTTCATATGCTTGAAAGCAGTAAAATGCGGAGCGATAATTCTGAAGAGTCATTCTTATTATAATATTAAGATTTTTGAATAACTATACTATATAAAGTTTAAAGATAAAATACATAAAGATTCTATGGATAAATTTCAATAATTTGATTGATTATTGATCAATATCATGATTGCTATAAAATATGAAAATCAAGCACATGATAATTATTATAAAAGGAGATAGAGTAGCGTAAAGATTGTATGCTTCAGCAAAGGTAAACGAAACACGTATCACTTTGCTAATTAATGGTAATGTCCAACTATCCCCAACAAATAAACTGATTACGTTTCTGTCATAATAAATGAAATATTCGTATCTATTAGACCATTAATTCATGAATTTATACCATTTAGTCGAGATTGTAAAAGGATAAAAACCATAGATGGGCGAGTTTCAACGTGGTGCCAATAAACACCGATATAACATTATCCAAAACCTTGTAATAATTTAATATTTTCATGCTTCATCACCAGGTAGAATTATAAGGACTGAAAATGATGATGATGAACACGTGTATGTCTTCTACTTACTTTATATATAAAAATTACGTTTAGAGGTAATCAAATAGGACTAGCATTAACAGTTAATTTAGCAAATATATTCATGCATTAAATGGGGAAAATCTCTTTGAATTTACACACATAATTCCAAAACGTATGTAAGTTACTTTAAAGTCATATTATTTATTTGGAATCATGGGAAGAATGTACCGACAAATTTCTTAAACATAACCAATTAAGTAGGCGAATTGAAATTTATGATTGACGTAGAGTCATGTGGTGAATTACCATTTTTAAATGTCAAATAAATTGAAAATTATACAAATTTAGGAAGCGGTCTTTAGAAAAAGAACAATTAATAAGAATTCCTTCTTAACTGCTAGTAAAATTATTACAAAATAATGAAAATCAGTGTATTAAAATCCACAAAAATTAGAATCTAGGAAGTAAGAAATACAGAATAGAGTAAGATTAATTTAAGTAGGTGGTAAGAAAGATTTAAAGCCAACCTATTCTATTCTATTCTATTCTATTCTATTCTATTCTATTCTATTCTATTCTATTCTATTCTATTCTATTCTATTCTATTCTATTCATATTCTATTCTATTCTATTCTATTCTATTCTATTCTATTCTATTCTATTCTATTCTATTCTATTCTATTCTATTCTATTCTATTCTATTCTATTCTATTCTATTCTATTCTATTCTATTCTATTCTATTCTATTCTATTCTATTCTATTCTATTCTATTCTATTCTATTCTATTCTATTCTATTCTATTCTATTCTATTCTATTCTATTCCATTTCTATTCTATTCTATTCTATTCTATTCTATTCTATTCTATTCTATTCTATTCTATTCTATTCTATTCTATTCTATTCTATTCTATTCTATTCTATTCTATTCTATTCTATTCTATTCTATTCTATTCTATTCTATTCTATTCTATTCTATTCTATTCTATTCTATTCTATTCTATTCTATTCTATTCTATTCTATTCTATTCTATTCTATTCTATTCTATTCTATTCTATTCTATTCTATTCTATTCTATTCTATTCTATTCTATTCTATTCTATT
>JAQBSW010003017.1:0-91016 GCA_029291075.1 Eudiplozoon nipponicum
GGTTCGCAAAACCTAATACATACTTGCATATATATTAGCTCTTCGCAACAAACAGTATTTAACTGTAATATATTGAATTAAGTGATGTCATGCTTACCGCGAAATGTGATAACTGATATCGATGAAGGCCAGAGTGTATGGTTTTATCTGGAGTAACAGGTGTTTGGAAATTGTTGTAATTCTCAATTTGGGTGAACTTTAGCATAAATTTATATCCATCAGGTTGGTATCATGTACCGACTCGGAAACCATAGTGTTAGTATCCGGTACTCATCGATTTAAAAAAGGTATCAGTTACTAACACAATAGCCATAGTGTTAGTATCCTTTACAGACTCGGTATATATATTATATAGTGTGAGTTAGCATTGAAGTCGCATTGTCGTTGACTTTAGATTATGTTAGCTTCACTATTACAGGTTTACACATTCGTCTAGGAGATTGTACCGTCCTATTATTCCACATTCTTCTACCAAATATATAGTGGTTAAAGGGCGTAATACCGGCTCCTACTGATGAGTCGCCAGTAAGCACGAAACGAATGTGCATGAGATTATACTTTCCGTTCATGCTGCCTTTGGTTTATCCTTCTGGTCACAACTGAACTAATTTGTTACTAGGTTCGCAAAACCTAATACATACTTGCATATATATTAGCTCTTCGCAACAAACAGTATTTAACTGTAATATATTGAATTGAATGATGTCATGCTTACCGCGAAATGTGATAACTGATATCGATGAAGGCCAGAGTGTATGGTTTAACTGGAGTAACAGGTGTTCGGAAATTGTTGTAATTCTCAATTTGGGTGAACTTTAGTATAAATTTATATCCATCAGGTTGGTATCATGTACCGACTCGGAAACCATAGTGTTAGTATCCGGTACTCATCGATTTAAAAAAGGTATCAGTTACTAACACAATAGCCATAGTGTTAGTATCCTTTACAGACTCAGTATATATATTATATAGTGTGAGTTAGCATTGAAGTCGTATTGTCTTTGACTTTAGATTATGTTAGCTTCACTATTACAGGTTTACACATTCGTCTAGGAGATTGTACCGTCCTATTATTCCACATTCTTCTACCAAATATATAGTGGTTAAAAGGCGTAATACCGGCTCCTACTGATGAGTCGCCAGTAAGCACGAAACGAATGTGCATGAGATTATACTGTCCGTTCATGTTGCTTTTGGTTTATCCTTCTGGTCATAACTGAACTAATTTGTTACTAGGTTCTCAAAACCTAATACATACTTGCATATATATTAGCTCTTCGCAACAAACAGTATTTAACTGTAATATATTGAATTGAATGATGTCATGCTTACCGCGAAATGTGATAACTGATATCGATGAAGGCCAGAGTGTATGGTTTAACTGGAGTAACAGGTGTTCGGAAATTGTTGTAATTCTCAATTTGGGTGAACATTAGCATAAATTTATATCCATCAGGTTGGTATCATGTACCGACTCGGAAACCATAGTGTTAGTATTCTAGACATTGTTTTGCCCACTTCTTGACATCTCGCCGCATGCCAGGCCAAAAATACGTTCTGGATAGAATTTCCACTGCTGCTTTGCCAGATGGGTTGCTCATATAATGTTAGATTTTGAAGATCTTGTGAAGAAGTTTTTCAGGTATAAACGGCCGAGGGCCCACGCCAGTTATTTCACACTGCAACAGAGTTCCATTATAATTAAATTTTTTCAGGCGATTGACATCAAATGTCCGAAGTTATGGATCATCTTGCTGAGCTGCTTGCAATTCCTGAGTGCTTATAGGTGAAGGACACAGTATTGAGGCACAGAGGTCTGCAGGACGGCTTAGAGAGTCTGCGACCACATTTTCTGATCCTTTGACATGAGTGACTTCATATTCATACTCGTGTATTCGTGTAAGTTGTGAGTTGACACGTCGTGAATATAAATACTCTTTCTTTCCTCTGAGCATCGGAAGTAGAGGAAGATGATCTGTGTAGATCTTGAACTTTCGGCCATCCAGATAGGTGTGGAAGTGTAGGATCGACCGGTAGATTGCGAGTAACTCTTTTCCTAATGCATCATATCGCGTCTCGTGACGTTGTATTTTTTTCGAATAGAAGGCGATAGGTTGGTATATGCCATTGGTGGACTGTTGAAGCACTGCGCCTATGGCAACGTCGGATGCGTCAGTTATCAATTCAAAAGGTTGAGACTAATCAGAGGAATGTAGCATGGTCGCTTTGCATAGGGCCCTTTTGGCATCCTCGTAAGTCTGCATGTCTTCCACGTTGAGCTGAATCAGTTGTGATTTTTTGACAAAACGGATTTCTGGCACGAGATATTTGTGAAGAGGTGCCAGAATCTTGGCAAGGCAGGGTACAAATCGAGAATTGTAGTTCATCTTGCCTAAGAATCGTCGTAATGCTCGAACGGTAGTTGGAGGCTGTAGATCTTGAATAACACGAACCTTAGCAGGTATAGGTTTCATGCCTTCTTCGGAAATTTTATGACCGAGGAATTCAATTTATTTCTGTGCAAAGACGCATTTGTTGCCATAAAGTTGGAGGCCATAGTCTGCTAGACGTGTGAGCAGGATCTCAATATGTTGCATATGTTTGGACATTGAGTTGGAGTATACCAGGATGTCGTCTAAATATGGAATTACAAATGGTAGACCATCTAGTATTTCGTCCATAACGCGTTGGAATGTTTGCGAGGCATTCTTGAGACCAAAAGGCATATAGTGATATTCGTGCGTACCACTTCCGGTGAATCTGAGTGCAGTATATGATACTGAGTTTTTGTCCATCGGTACTTGATAGTAGGCTTTCACTAGGTCAAGTTTTGAATACACAGCATGACTGGTAGCAGATCTGAGTAGGTCAGCTGGATTTGGCAGGATGTACGAATCAGACTGTGTGTAAGAATTGAGGATACGATAATCCCCGTACACCCTGAATGTTGCTGGTTCACTCTTTGGTACTACTACCAAAAGTGACGCAAAAGGTGAGCTGGATCGTGTACAGATACCTTGTTGACGTAGCATGGCAAATTCTTGCTCGGCAGCCTTATGTTTTTGTGGTGCCAATGGACGTGCTCGTGGCGGATGAGGAAGTGGTTTCGACAAGATGATAAGATGGGCTGTGATGGCACGCTTCCTCTTGAGATCGGTCATGAAGTAGATAGGTTTGAAAATCTCTTCATGTCGCTTTAGAACATCGTCCATTTGTGGTACATGAGGAACTGAAGGAATTAACTGTATGGTTGAGACTGCTTCGGCGCAAGTCGCATGTATTAACGCTAATGAAAGCAACTGATTGTCTGCAGTGCGTATCTCTCGTGTTCTTGGACGAATGGTAAGGTCGAAGTCTTCGAGAAAGTCACGTCCAAAGATGTTTCTTGTCGTATTGGCAATGATGAAAGGATACTTGAAACATCCTTTTGAGTTGGAGAACGAGATTGTGTGTACTCGTACCCCAAACGTCGCTATATTGGAACCATTGGCGCAGGTCAGATTGCTGGTGTCGACTGGGTGGGTAGGTTCGAAATAATTGTGGCGTAGTAAGCTTACATCTGATCCAGTGTCTATGAGAAATAATTCGCCAGAGGTTGCGTCACGGATGAGAAAAGATGTTGATAGTGGCAACTGACGACGAGACTGGTTGCTGGCATTTGGGCGTTTAAAGCATGACTTGACTGGAGCCGTCGCTGTAAATACAATAGTTTGATTGCGCTCTACTGCGAAAGCAACGTGCTTCGAGCCATCAGACGTGGAGCGGCCAACAATCTTGGGGTGCTCAGCATCTACCGCCACCGAGGAGGCTGACCCCACCAGTTTTCCCAACCTTCCATGGGCGGATCCTCCTGAGTTGTTGAGGGTAACCGCGCCCACTTGAACGTCGCGCCTGTGCGCGGGAATTTGCAGCCGTTTCCAAGGCAATAAAATGTGGAATTGTCATAGCTGCGGTGATTCAGACACCACTTCGCTGGTAATTGTGGCACTGTGGCCCGGTCTCTCGACGTCGACCTCCTGGCGCTATTCCGGGTCGGTGGTCGACGCTGGTCACGCCTGCTCTGGTCGCGTCTATTATGGACCTCATTGACTAAGGCCAAATTTGGCCTTACGGTGAGGTTCTCGAGCAGGCTGATGAGGCGTTCATTCGTGACGTTTGTTCCGGCTGATGATGCGGTGGGTTGTGATTTGAACAGTCTTGAGGTGATGTGGCCTTTCTCTTGGGCAGGTGAGCTGTAGTGGTGTTTCTTCCACCACTTGTCTAGACGTGCCGGCAGAACGTAGTCTTGTACTTCGAGAGATTCGCGCAGGAACGTGGCCATCTATTGTAGTGCCGGCGGAAGATTCTGTATGAACAGTCGCATTACGATTTCCTTGGGCAGGTTGAATTCTAAGGCTTTGTGCTCCATTTTCCTAAATAGCTCAGAAGGCGTGCGGCTACCTAGGGACATCTAGCTCATTAATTCTGTAAGCCTGTCTTCTAGATCTAGTGTCAAACGCTGCTTGATGGCGCGTTGCAGTCTCTGCCATGGCCGCGCACATGTGCCCTCTGTTTATTGATGTAGAATATCTTTGAGTCCGTGTCTGAAAGACATTGGAATCGTCTCCCAAGACCTCAAAAATATTGAATCCTCGTCTTTTATATTGGACACCTTGGCCAATAAAGTAAAATCATCGACCCACTCGTCAAGGTAGTCTGGATCGAATTGACATATTTTATACTGTGTCCATGTGTTGGTGCGGCCTGTTGCTGGGCTCACCACCGGGCTTCCTCCATTTCCTGAACTGAACCTCATCTTATGTGTATGAGTGTTGTCGAGAATAGATGGCAGTGTAACATCATTTTCACCCGTCATCGTGCGGCTGTGTTCGGGCATTGTGATGTCGAGAGGGTGTTTTTCTGTGATATGTCTTAGAATTTACTATCCTTCGTGGCATTCATCCAAAGTGCTTGAAGTTCTCAAAATCTAGATGTTTATTAATTCTTTGCTGGCTGTGAGTTCGACGAAACGATGCACCATTTATGTAGGAGTTTTTTGCGTGGTTAATGTCTTCCTACATATAATTGGTAGCGGCTGTGGAGATTCGTGCTCATGATCAATCCCCGGCTTTTTTCCGATGGGTGATGTGAGAAGACTAATACGAATCATCACAAATGTATTGTAAATAACGTTGAATGTAAAGTTCATAGTTAGTCCAAATTGACCGTGCTATAGACGGCACTAAAATGAAAATAATTTTAACACAATTGAATGTCTTATACACAAGTCACAGTCAAACAAAACTGTCCGTGCTCTAGACGGCAAAAGGACTAAATACTTTTCACAAAGTTGAATGTCTTATGCACAAGTCACAGTTAAACAAAATTGTCCGTACTCTAGACGGCAGCAAAATGAGCACTGTTTACAAAGTTGAATGGCTTACGCACAAGCAATTATTCTTTCAAAAATATCTGAAATGAAATGAATATATGTAACCGATTGAAAAAACATGATGATATGAATATAGTCACTGGTAAAAGTTGTCACTGATGATAAATGGATTATGTAACGACACAAATCAATCGCCGACATATTGCGTAAATTAAATTCAAATTTATTTACGTTGCACCAATGAGAAAAAAGCAAATTGCCGTTTAACCACGTTTAACCACGTTTAACCAATAGTATGCAAGTACACTATTGCATGCTATTTAAGCACGGTAATTTACCATGCAAGTCAGTTGGTCGTATCTGCGTTCTGCCTCGTGTTACACATGTGCGTGCTGTCGGCTGTCAATACCTACGCTGGATATTGATTTGTTTCACCAACAATTGGCAACATTCGTGACTCACCGTGTTGCACTTCAGCCAGCAAGACGAGCCAATTAATGCAGAACTCTCAACACACATGATAACAACAGCAGGAACCACAACCAGAGTCCACCCAAGGAACAGAACATCAACTTACATATATATAACTTACGCGAACGCCGCCAAGGCCCTCTTAAGGGCCCCCCATATCAGTAACTAATCTCTATTCAGAGCACCTTAACCGAGTTTGTAACGTCGTACGGCATTTACTTGAAGCCGGGGCGTTTACAAAATTGGCGACCGCGCCAGGATATTGATTGTTGTTCTGATTTTTTTGGTATAAATAAAATTGACTTCCTTTTTCATCTATTTGGGATAAAAATCGATTAAGATTTGCGTTTTATCTACCGTGATCGTGGTCATCTGTGAATTTTGTTGGGTATATATATATATATATTCGTGGTTTGTGTTGGGGGATATAATAATAATAATAATAGATTGACATTTGTGTTTTCTTTACCCTGATCGTGGTTTTCTGGGAAATCTGTTGGATATATATATTCGTGGATTTGTGGGGATAATTATAATACATTGTCATCAAAGGCCAACTGGGCCTCTATTTAACTTTCCTACGTACGAAACGGCACCGTACGTACTCGTCAAACTCAACTGTGGAAGCTGTTTGTGGGTAAGCGTTTCGTTAAAGTATATTTATATATTTTCATATTGCTTATAAATTTATGCTTTTAAGATCCCGTAAGATTGTTAAAATGTCAGGTCCAATTTTAGATATTGATGTTCCTGTTTTGGATGGAGATAGTGAGCTATTTTTTATGCGCGTAGACTCCGCTTTCTCCCCGTTTCCTGATTATGACAGTCATCAAAAACTGTCGAAGGTTTTTGCTAAACTACCTTCTGAATTGCAGCGACGGATTTATCCTAAGCTTGAGGCCATTAGGAAGCTACCTAATCCCATTTTGGGCCTACAAAACGAGGTAGAATCCTTGCTTGGACCCACGGAAACTGAGCAGATAATAAACAAATATGCGCAGTTAGATATGCCAAATCTTGGCCCCATAGAAATACTGAGGGAATTACGGAAACGTTGGTATAAAACCAACATTTCTGACCATGAGGCTAAGGTTGTTTTTATTAACAATCTTCCCCAAACATTAAAACTCTTTGCCAGACAGCTCCCCAACACTCTCTCTATAGATGACTTATCTGAGAGATGTGAGTTAGAATATAGGGTTTTGGAACCCAAAGTGAATCCATCATCCTTTTCTTCACCCCCGCAAGATGATAGAATCTCCTCTTTAGAGAGAACAGTGGCGAACATGGCCAAAGTTCTAGAAGGATTGGCCATTACCAAATCCGAGCTAAATCAAGTGAATGCTCGACCAAAATTCGTTTCCAAGTCAAATTATAATGGTAGGCGGCGATCGAGATCTCCGCAATCCTTTAATAAATATGCTCCAAAGAACTGGTGTTATAACCACCAGAAGTTTTTTATGCTTGCCAAGTTTGTCTTTGTCGTTCCGAAGAATTTCCGAATGAGTGTCAATTTCCACAGCTGACGGAGAGGACAACAGACCGCAGGCACAAGGGTGCATCAGTATCGGGAAACGTCTGGCGCAGGAAGTAGAAGACCGTACTTTCTGCACATCAACGGCATCAACGGCGCTACAGGGAAGAAGCCAACTACAATCCGACATCCCTGTCGACTCTTTTCGTCCACGCCGAATTTTTCACATAGAGAACCAAACAGACAATGCCGGTCGCAATCACCAGCCTACTTGTTTGCATGACCCGGCCAAACAGCCAAACGAACTACTGCACCTTCTTGATTTCAAAACTGGCGAAGAGTACATCGTAGACACAGGTGCGGCAGTCTCAGTTCTCAAAGGTGATTCAATGGCCGAGATGTCGCTAGGCGTTCTTCTCGCAACAGCTACAGGCGAGCCCATACCAACTTATGGCTGCCAATACCGCACACTCAACATAGGTCTACGACGTGAATTTTCCCACAACTTCATCATTGCCAAGGTCTCACATAATATAATAGGCCTTGATTTCCTTCTAAAATTTCGGCTCATTGTTGATCTTGCCAATCAAAAGATCATCGACCCCTCCACCGGACTTGAACAAAGCTTTTGGACACTTGCCTCCGAGCGTTTGGAGTTACAGGTCATTCAGCCAACCCCAGTGCATCATTCAGCAGAGATATCAGCAGCTCTTCGAAAATACAAATCGCTTTTCGATCTTAACAAGTCAGAGCTACGAGTCTCCAACACGATGCATCATATCGTCACAGAAGGACAACCTATTGCACTCAAGAAGCGACCACTGGCTCCTGCTAAGCTGAAAGCTGCCCAAGAAGAATTCTCAAGGCTTTTGGAAGAGGGAATCATCAGACCATCGAAAAGTTCATGGGCGTCACCACTGCACTTAGTCTCAAAATCAAACGGATCGTACAGAGCCTGTGGAGACTACCGTAAGCTAAATTCAGTGACAAAATCTGATGCATATCCTATTCCAAATATCAACACTTTACTTGAAAAACTCAACGGCAGCAATTTCTTCTCAGTGATTGACCTCAGACAAGCGTACCATCACATACCGGTAGCACCAGAGGATATCGAGAAAACTGCAGTCATCACTCCATTTGGCCTTTACGAATATCTTTACATGCCTTTTGGACATAAGTGTGCCACTCAGACATTTCAAAGATTCATAGATAACATACTTCGCGACGACTCTGCTTATTGTATGTCATATCTCGATGACATTATGGTATTCAGTCCACATCTAGAATCTCATGCAAAACATCTACGAAATGTCCTCTCACGCTTATCCAACCACGGACTCAAGATCAATTGTGACAAGACGAAGATTGCAACTTCATCCGTCGACTTCTTAGGGCATCGTGTCACGGCCCAAGGTATTCAACCGTTTCCGTCAAAGACGAATTCAATCAAGAATATCAAGTCACCAAGGACTTTGAGCGATTTGCAGAAAATCCTGGGAGTACTAAACTATTATCGCAAGTTCCTTCCAGGCCTTTCAAAACAACTTTATCCTTTGTGCAGGCACCTGCGGAACCGAAAAGGACTTAGCAAGAATTCCATCATTGCTTGGTCATCCGAAGACGAGGAATTACTTCGACTTGCCATCAACTCGTTAGCAAATGCCACAATGCTAACGCATCCAGATTTCGAAAAGCCATTTCTACTCACGACAGATGCTTCTGAATTCGCTATTGGAGCCACTTTGGAACAAGAGATCGACGGAGTTCGGAAGCCTATCAGTTTCTACTCGCGTACTCTCCAACCAGTAGAAACGAGGTACGACACTTTCGGCCGAGAACTTCTCGCCATCCACGACGCAGTGCGCCATTTTATCAGCATCATTGGCAGTAGCAGATTTGTTGTTTTCACAGATCATGCACCACTAGTTAGCGCACTTCGAAACGCAACTTCATCTATCGCCAAGTACCCTGCCAGAGTGGAAAGACAGCTTTCTCGTCTAAGCGAATGGCAATTTGACGTCTTTCACGTCAAGGGCAAACAGAACTTCATTGCAGATGCCCTGTCCAGGCCAGACGTCTCTCTACAACCACCTTCGCCGTCACCATTCACTGTCAACTCCGTGGCACTCAGTGAACCTGCACTAACGCCAACTCTCCTGCGAACTGAACAACGCGGTGACATTCACATTCAAAGATCAATAGCCCGTCACCCAACCAAGTTCATATGCCGTCTGTGGGAAGGCTTACCAATTGTTTACTTCACGGGTACGCAGCCCAACAAGCCAGTTCTGCCGACCAGCCTTCAGAGAAAGGTTTTCGATTCAATTCACTCAATTTCTCACCCAGGAAGCCAAGCGACTGTCCGACTTCTTACAGATCGTTTCTGGGGTCACAGACTTAGGCAGAATGTTAAACGATGGGTCTCAGAGTGTGCAATTTGTCAGAAAAACAAGATCACACGACACACTCGTTCTAAGTTGCAACATTTTCGATCTACTTCTCGCCTAGCCATCGTCCACATCGACATAGTTCATCTGACAAAGGTTCAAGGTTTCAGCTACCTTCTAACTATGATCGATAGATTTACACGGTGGCCTGCGGCATTACCTCTTGGCACCATTTCTGCAGACGAAGTAACTAACGGTTTTATCTCTGCATGGATATCCAATTATGGTGTTCCCAATGAGGTCATCACGGACAGAGGCACTTGCTTCTCATCTGATCGTTTCAAAACCACCTTGCGGTACATGGGATGCATCTTACGCCAGACGACTGCCTACCATCCCCAAGCTAATGGCATGGTAGAGAGAATGCATAGGGAACTCAAAGCAGCTTTAGCATCCTCATCCATTAATGGCAACTGGGTCGATGCACTACCTTTAGTTCTGCTTGCTATGCATTCCCGTACTCGTGAATCCATTAAAACGTCTGCGACACAACTCTTGTATGGCATGGATCTACGCCTGCCTAGTCAGCTCCTATGTCTACTACCAGCACAAGATGACCCACAAGACGAAGCTACCCGCCTTCGACTTCATTTCGGTAACATGTCCGAACAGCAGCCGAGACACACGCCTCGTCCAGTCTTCGTTCACCCACAGCTCCACAGCTGCAAGAGAGTACTCGTTCGCAAAATTAATGCTGTTGCACCACTACAACCCAAGTATCGCGGTCCTTACCCGATTTTACTAAGACAGCCAAAATACTTCATCATTATGCAAGGCGCTACACCGACATCAGTAAGCATAGACAGGTTGAAACCGTTTATCGAACCACCTATTCCTGAGAGCGTTCAACCTTCGACACACGTCTCAGGCTCCGTCTGCCCACAATCTCAATAACCTGCTTTGTATAACACGTAATTAATTTTTTTTAAAACATTAACATTAACTATAAATTTTTTTTAACCTTACGTTATTGTTCGTATTTGTCTCACGTGGCATAACCAGCTGTTCTTAGCTAACAATTGTGTAGCATTTTTTAACAGTTCTTTGGTATTATGCCATCTCTGAGGCAATGTTCGTGTACATATTTTTATGCAATTACCTTTGATTTTAATGTATATATTTTTACATTATAATGTATTTCTCACACATGACATTACACTGCCTATTTTGGTATGACCAGTAACTTGAGCAAACGTTTTGGTGTAGCAACACTAAGTAGTGATCAGCTACATACCATGGTACAGGCCACTTTCAATGCATATCTCAACTTTATCAATTGCACAAAGACCACTCTAAAAATGTCATGACCACAACGTCGAGCACTCTAGCTCCTTTGGTCGTATACAAACACATTGACAACGATCCAACCTGCTTAGGTTTTTAACTTAAACCTGGCAAATTCAGAGGCGATTTACCTCTAAATCTTCACGCTGCGGCTCCAAAAACTTACACAGCTCTATTTTGCCTCACGTGCTATGACCGTCTACTAGAGCTAACAATTTGTGTAGCAATTCCTAGTGGTTACCTGGCATCATATCATTGTTGAAGCAACCAACAAGCATATTTAAGCCCAGCACTTATGGTTCATCATATTTTTGCTTAACTTGGTTCGAACTCTGTCATGCATTTCTTATCTAGCCTCGCAGAGAGGAATATTTTTTTCTTTTTTTTCAGAGAGGAAAGTGTTGTAACGACACAAATCAATCGCCGACATATTGCGTAAATTAAATTCAAATTTATTTACGTTGCACCAATGAGAAAAAAGCAAAATTGCCGTTTAACCACGTTTAACCACGTTTAACCAATAGTATGCAAGTACACATATTGCATGCTATTTAAGCATGGTAATTTACCATGCAAGTCAGTTGGTCCTATCTACGTTCTGCTTCGTGTTACACATGTGCGTGCTGTCGGCTGTCAATACCTACGCTGGATATTGATTTGTTTCACCAACAATTGGCAACATTCGTGACTCACCGTGTTGCACTTCAGCCAGCAAGACGAGCCAATTAATGCAGAACTTCAACACACATGATAACAACAGCAGGAACCACAACCAGAGTCCACCCAAGGAACAGAACATCAACTTACATATATATAACTTACGCGAACGCCGCCAAGGCCCTCTTAAGGGCCCCCATATCAGTAACTAATCTCTATTCAGAGCACCTTAACCGAGTTTGTAACGTCGTACGGCATTTACTTGAAGCCGGGGCGTTTACAATTAAAATCGTGGAGTTCAAGAAATCTCATTAAAACTGCTTGAAACTAACAGAGATTGTTTCTAAAAACATAGTTAAGAGGAATATTGTGCAAGAACAGAGTTAGATTATTTGACCTTAAAGAGTACCATATTTGTCAAAATTGAAAATCTTTGGGTTGTAACGCGGAGCCGCGTGTTACATATGCGCGATATCCATTTTTGGACAAAAGATATTTTTTACAGGCAGTTTCTGTTGCGCTGTTTGCGACCCGTTGCATGACACGCATTTCTTCCTCGAGCAGATACGTTTGGACAGTTCTTATCATTTAATTTATTATGCGGATCCATGCGGCTTCATGCAATGAGTGTTATGCACATTTCTTCAGCAAGTATTATTATGGCTAAAAACAAAGCGCTTGTAATATCCTGCTTTTCTTTCTTATCAACTGGTTGATGTCTATTAGCACAATATTTTCAAAATAAGGCTTCCACAACCGCCTCCGTCACTAATAAATCAGTAAGATCCACATAATTGCACACTTAGGACTACAAGACAGCCATCTCTGCTTTTACTGCTCTCTTTTAGCCTCAAAACAGGCAATTGACTTACTTCATTTTTATGTAGCGTCTTGCGGTACATTCGCTTCAAAAGTTAAATTATTCTCAACAATTCTTTATGCTTTTAACTGACTAAAATTTGCGGCTTTTATTAAAGAATTCGGATAAAATTTACTGTTATTCTTTTATTAAAACGAATAGTCTTTTGTTTTATACTGTTTATCATTTACTTTTTTTATATATAAAAAATATGCAGAATATGTCCGTTTTGAAAATAGTAAATTTTCTTCTTCGATATTTGTAATTTTTATATCGCTGTCTTAATCTCTGTTGATTGTTATGTAAATTGATCATACTCTGGACGTTGCTATTATCCATGTCAGACACCCCACATGTATGTCTAGGCATTTTACTTTTTCATTATTTTACGGCAACATATGTAGTATCCATATAGATCTTTGGTTTTCCTTTCTTGTGTATTCGGCCTCGTATTTATTAACAATATTTGAAAATTTACTCGCCTTCCGTTTTAGAGCATTGCAAATCTAACATCAGGAGTAGTCCAATCGAGATCTTCGAGTAACGTATTTTTAAAATTGTTGTCATTTTGAAATTTGTACCACCATTGGATTGTTACTATATACAATTAATTGTGCCGAATGATTAACAATTTTTGTTCATTCTAATTATGAAGAGATCTTACCGTGCCGGTATATGTCGTGCATTAACTTGCAAAATACGAATATTTAATATTTTAAAAATTAATTTATCAATTTCAACCATCAAATATTAGCTTTCGTCAATAATCTCGTGTAGTCTTGTGGTATCGTCTTCGCCAGTCACTATTTCATTCAACTTTACATATCCATACTCTGGGATTGTACCTAATCGTTTCAATTGGTGGGTCAGATGACCTTTGTTGCCAATTAATTTTTTAACTATTATTATCGTCAAAGCATTATAAAAATTGGTTTTGTCAGCAATGAACCATCTCGGTCTACCGAGTATAACGATGTTAAGATGTGCTGTGTAGCCATTACAAAAATTATTTATATTTTTACATTATATAATAAATTTCTGTTCCATGGTTTCTTATTCGGGCTTACGGACATCAGCTACTGATTTATATGGTATTGAGTAAACTGAAGTCAGGATCTCCTGAACGGAGATATCCAGATTAGCCAATGTCGTTAAGGCTTAACTAATGAGACCTATCCACGGAACTTTGTCGCTACACTGCCTTATTTTCGTTCGTTCATTTGTCTCTTGGTTATTGATAGTATGTTGCGCCGTGATCACTTGACCGATATCGGAAATAATAGTTTCTGACCAAGAGAGCTAGTCTTTTGCGGTTTCAGTAAATCGTTTTGCGCTGACTTGACTTAATTATTCTCGATTTGTTTGTGGGATGTGCTTTTCGTTGAATAGACTTCTGGAACCGGCCGTCGAAATATTTTGAGGAAAATTGAAGGTATTGGAAGCAAACACCTTGTTGGATACAAGAATGGCCAGGTAGCTACCGTAGTTGCTTCGGTGGCCTTGCCAGCAAGATGTGAGATCAGCTTTCTCACTGTTCGTACCATCATCATATTGGTCCTTCCTCAGATTTGCGTAAGGCATCCTCAACCTGTAGGTAACAATTTTAGGCGTATTTTGTAGCAAGAGTATCGTGTTTTAAGCCAAAATTATCGTAAAAGTAATAATTGCAATATATTTTCACATATCAAAAGATAAAGGCTTTATATATTTTATAACTCTACTTTGTATGGGAAACCCTATTTTGAAATATGGTTCTAAGTTGCAACTACGTTGTCTATGATTGACCTAATTCAAATAATATTCATTTTGTAATCGAAAAGCCGGCTGGCCTCTGCGACAATGCGCTCGAATATATCATTAACGAACGAGTTCATTATTGACGTAGCCTTGGAAGAAATGTTTGTATTCGGATTCAGCTGACTTAGCACTTTGTAGTTATACATGGCTTGGGATTTCTTTCTCCTCTTGCGCTTATTCTCTTATCAGTCTTCGATCGCCTAATCTTCGTAGACTTCTTCGCAGCTTTATTGGAAGGAAACTTTGGAGGCATAAGGTGCTACTTCATGTGTATCTAGATACAGGACTTCACTCCTAGGTCATGCCAATTTAAATTTTTAGTTGTTCATTGCTTTAAGCAAAAAATACTATGTTTACTACATTGCTTGGCTGATGGTGTAGCTGTCTCTAGATCCTTAATTTCTTACCGGCGCTTAATTCTAAAAATACATAGAACATCTGTTTCCTCAAGATAAATGTGGTTAAATACAATCATCTTGTCAATTTAGGTTCTTTATATTTTTTAGGCAAAGCTTTATTAAGACGAAGTAAAGTTTCATATACATTATCTTCTGATTCATCAACATTTTGCACACAAATTTTACATTTTTGAATTTGTTTATGCTTTGTCTGAACACGTTTTAAGTTATTCTACATTTTACGTGAACACAAATCTTCGAAATTGTATAAGTTCTCAAGGAACAACTTAATTATTTGTGCCTTAACTAGGACCATATTTTGCTTCGTTAATTAGCAGGATAACTTAAAATTTAAGAGATGGTCTTCGACGTATACTTGCTAATCTGGATTATAATATAGTATAACGATTTCATATCTTACTCGTACTTCGAAATTAGCTAAATGAAAATATATAAATCATTATATTATATACCTACTTGTTATTTATTCGTTACGATTAGTTAGGATATGATCATTTGTGTATAAGATAACGGTTTTTCATTTTCGCTTTTGTCTTATAATTCGAATCTAGGCTAATTATGCTGTTTTTACAGGACAGTTTTAAAGTTGGTTGTTGACATTTAAGAAGTAAATTTTGTAATCACCAATTATAACTTTTCAGAAAATGCTGTTTGGGCTAAATTTAAATGTATAAATATACTTATGTTCTGTTAAAGGAAGTGCTGTTCTTTTACGCTCTTCCGATTGGAAATCAACCTGAGCGAGATTTTCTGAGTATCATGAGTCAGATTGTTTATCCTAAGAAGTGTGCTTCTGATCCCTCCGATTAAACAGTTAAATTGTTTGTTGCGAAGAAGTAATATATATGTAGTTGCATATTGGTTATTGTGCATCTAGTAACAAATTGGTTCCGATTAGACCAGAAGGATAAACCAAAGTCCGCTTTAACGAAAGGTAGAATCTAATGTACGCGTTTGTTTCTTGCTTAATGGCGATTCATCAGCAGGAGCCAGTATTCCGCCCTATACCAGCTATATGTTTGTGTCGGTAATGAAAAAATTGGACGGTACAATCTCCTATACGAATGTGTATATCAGAATGCATGGATTTGATGGAATTCCAGGTGTTCTGAAGTAGTTTTAATTCTCAATTTTGTTGAAATTTAGCATATCATAAAGTATATTGTCTTAGTACCATATACCGACTCGGCTACAATAGTGTTGGTGCCAGGTACCGACTTTGAAGCCCTAGTATTGGTATCCTTTACAGACTCGGTTTATTTTATATAGTGAGTTGGCTTTGAAGTCTTTATATGAAGTGAGCTCCCCTACTGCTGGTATAATCATTTGTATTTGAAATTGTAGCCTTCAATGGTCCAACATTCCTTTCCCAAACATGATGGATATAGACCATAATACCAAGTTCCACTGATGAGCCGCTAGTACGCACGAAACGAATGTGCAAATAAGGTTATGCCTATCCTTTATGGTGACTTTTTTTATCCTTCTGGTCTTGTTTAGACTAATTTGTAACTAGTTGCGCACTACCTAATACACAATCCTTCCAATTTATCAGCATGTGCATTGTTTTGGAGCTTCAATAATTGTTGCAAATTCTACTATAATTCGTATATATTCCTTATATATTATCCTGAGATAATTTTTCTCTGTTTTCTTTAGTGCCCGGTTAGTTCAACGTATGGTTTTGACTAAGATTGCAGTATTAAGCTTTTTATTGCCTTTTTAAATTACGAATTCTAAATATATTTGGTTTTCTCTGAGAAATGCTCTGGGGGTCTTTTTATGTATTCAGCATTGATTGTGCCTCGTTTATTCCGCTGAATGGATATTCTATAAGGGTGTCATATTTATATTTGATATCTTTATCGTTCATATAATTACACGAATATGGTTGCGCAGGCGTTGTTAATAATTGTTTAAATTAAGGTTGCGGTCTTGATGTAAACATCAATCCCGTTATATATATATATATATATATATATATATATATATATATATATATATAGGCCTTGTATAATGTAGAAAAAGCAATTCATCCAGTAGATCGGTTTCGTCCTTATTGGGAACTCAAGGTACTGTCCAGAATTAGCCTGTGCCTGGATAGATTGTTTTTTCTACATTATACAGTGTTTAGTTTATATATATATATATATATATATATATATATATATATATATATTTCATGACGTTGATGTTCATTTAAGATCAAAACCTTGATTGAAATAAATAATACTTTTATTGTATTATCTATTAAAAGTCAAGTAATGTTATAGAAACGTGGGTCTTTTGAATCCTGTGGAATTCTAACATTGATAGACAAAAGAAGAGAGAGTATTCTATTCTGTGACGAAGAATTATCTGTTTATGAAGTTCTTGAAAATAAATTTCAGCGTTTTTATACAAAAGTTTAGGTGATTAATTGCGAAGTTAGATGATGCATCAGAGGACTTGGAGGTGTCTATAAGTATTAAAACGGCGTCATTCGTTAAGGATAGATTATTGTTTATTTCGTAATGTAACTTGATCATAGTTGTGGTGTATGATTCTTTTGTGATTAATAAATGTTCATGATGATCTATGAGTTTCAAGATTATACGATCCAGAACGTTGTATGGTGTCGTAAAACTATCTGTTGATCTTAGGTCTTTGAATTCATTCAAAATTTGTAAATCAAATTATAATTTTTGCAATCAGCTGTAGGCTAACAAAAGGACTTGAAAGTAAGTCTAGAAAATTATCCGAAGAAGAGAAGGTCTAGTAACAATCATTTTTTGTCTAAACAAAGACCAAGTAATAGTTCTATACCCAATTGCGCACTAAGTCATTCCTTGAAACAAGTTGTAATACATAGAAGTGTATCTATTTCACTTTAAACGGGATATTTTGAGTTGCGTTTAGATGGTCGCCTTGTGATGAAATAAGTGGAGATGATGTATTAATTGATATTAAGGTTTATTTCGAGATTAAGATTTGTTCTGCTTACCAATTAGTGGGTTTGGGGTAAATTGAGATTGATGTTTTATTGGTATTTATTTTTTGCTTGTAGATGTTCGATGATAATTAAGTATGCTGCGTAAATATGATGTAGATAGAAAAGCTTTGCTTGTTTATTACTCAGTTAAAACTTGGTTATATGGAAAAGGAAGTAGTATATTTGCTTAGAGTGGTATTGTCGTATTCTATATATATATATATATATATATATATATATATATATATATATATATTTACTGCGGCTGACTCCTTTTGGAGGATAAGCCGGCTCCACATTTCATGGAGTTTCTTGGGAATTTTCGTACCATAGCTTATTAAGTATCGATCGTAAGTTTTCAATGAAACCGGATCTCGTATTTTGTCGAAATTTATTAGTATGTGTTTATTTTTACCTGAACTAACTAATGTTCTATTCGTGAGGGAATTTCTAAAATGTCATAGAAATGTTGTAATGAAACTAAAATTCATCCTATAGAACAGGTTTCGAGCCACCCTGCCGCATACTACACACAATTTGCAGTTATATACTAATTAATGTTTCGCGGTTAGCCTTTCCTTTGTGTGGAGCTTATATGGCATTCATTTAGCCCCAAAGTTCCAATTAACCATCCACAATCTGTCATTATAGAACAGTTACCATGTTACATGGGACAGTAATAATGAAATGAGCACTTATATAATTAGACGAACTTTGCTTGCGTCAGCGATAACAATAATTACTTAAATCAAGGCTACGATATTTATATAATCACCTGACCCACTATATAAATACATATACTCTGAAGCCGTCCAAAATTAGTTTTTTTTAATTGCTCGTGAACCAATAATTTCCGACTTTTTTCCAAATTTTCGGAAATTCATTTTCAGTCCCATCTTCTGTGTTGACATCATACTAACAGAAAAAAATTGTCGCAAATGTGATATCCTCATTCAAGACTGATCTATCTATATGAATATATGCCAGGTCGATATCTTACGTACTCTTACTATATATATATATATATATATATATATATATATATATATATATATATATACATATATATATGAATGAAATGTGAGTATAACCGAGCATAAACATGTGAATAATAAATAAATGAATATGAATCGTTTAAGCACACATTATTGCCTATATGTATCTTTATAAATACAGAGATATGTATGTGCTTTGTCACATATATTTAAATAAAATACGTTTATACAGAATAGGATTATGACTAGCTGCGTTATTGGTTGATATACCATTCGTTATTTTAGGCTCCATATTCGGTCTTATCCAAACGTTAGAGTATTACTATATTCTTTCAACAGTTTTTACTAATCTCACACTCTCTCTATAACCTATTGCACACAGGATGAGATTAGGTAAACCGGGAGTTGTGATTTACTGAAATAAAATGAAAATGAAAATGTTATTGATATTTCTACGCGTCAGAACCATTGTTAAATAAATTTAGATATCATCATCGTTATCAAATCCAGCCATTCAAAAGTCAAAATTGACTAATGATTCCTTGCCGTATAACCATAAGAAGTGAAGAATATAAATAAGGAAATAATATTTAAGACGAAGTATTAGTGAGATTTACGAGAGAGAGAGAGAGAGGTTACTATGAATAAATTTATCAGGATAACTCACAGAAATGAGGCAAACTAAACCTCTTCACAACACCATTATGGCCAAGTTAGTATGTGTGCAAAGCAAAATTAATAATACTGCTTCCTTGCGGCTTCCACTGTATCACGTCATAAACATTTAGACATATAGCCATAGAAATTCCGGCTTGACGACCGGCGGGCCCAAGCTTGTCAACCCGGGATGGGTAGCATGAACTTTGCCGGGTCAGAAAGGGACACAGCCGTCATCCCGTTTCATGTGAAACCCCAAGTTTAGACATCACAGACAGGTGTGTATGTCAGTCCATATGGTTTGCTTATACTCATTCAATAAATGTCTATTTAGTTTAGATTACACATATGTGTGTATAGATTGCTGTGTGGGGGATGTAGGTATTTTGGTGTACACATGTAAGTATTGGAGAATAGGTATTAAGGCCGGATATTGGGGTAGGCAAAATATACTTTAACAAGTATAATAAATATAAATAAGTCTGTCTTGAAGGAGGATATCACATTTGCCACAAGTTGTTTTGTCTGTATTCTGTTAACCATGAAAAAGGGACCGAAAATAAAGTTCTGAAAATTCGGAAAATATAGGAAAAGGTTGCTTTACAAACAGTTTTTACAGAAAATCTAATTTTTGACGGTTACAGAGTGATGGGACAAGTTAGAGCTCACCAATCAATAGTCAACAAAATCTGTGTACCTGAAAATGTAGAGGAATCGAGATTTTACCAACCTACGAGTGCTATCAGTTATCACACAACAACAAGTTGCGTATTAATATTTAACTATTTTAGTCTCTTAAGTTTACATGGTCTAAACATTCGGAGCCTCTCGTTGATAGTTAAATTCGTATTTTCGAATTTGTAAAGTAACTATCGCGCAGTAATCGTTGTTTTTAATTAGAGGCTATTGCAGTTTTTTATTTTGTAAAATCGTAAAACATTTATAATATTTAAAGATAGGTTTCTATTAATAATAAAATGTTACGATAAGGAATACAGGAACTTGCTTATTTTAAATATTTAAATATTTGATTTTGAAAGCATTAGGCCTTCGTTAATTGAACGCACATAATATGAAACGATACCAGTTCGTGTGTGAATTGTCTATTCGTGAAGATATATATATATATATATATATATATATATATATATATATATATATAATTTATATTTAGTGTTTTGTATTCTTTTTTAGTAGAATATCAATTCCCATGCTAATATAAGGGATGCGGATGTATTAAGTTTGACACAAAATTCTCTGATTAGGCTGATAGATTTTTAATAAATTATTTATGAATGTGAAGCCACAATGATATGTAAACATTCTTTAAATCAAGTTTGCGAGCTTGAAGTAAACACAAATCCCATTGCCTTTAGCCAGTCGTCAAACAACATAACTAAACTACCGGTAGTCGCAACGAACTGACACGTTTCGACCTTCATTGATCATCGTACTTTTGACGATATTTAGCTTTGTGCGTTGTGGAAGTAACAGGGGCTTCTATATTTACCAGTGACAGAGGCAGCTAGTCTTATACATCACCGCTGAATTGCACTCTTTTGGGTGTTGCGATGACAACATAATTGAAGCTGACACTCCGGCAACAAAATTTAAAAAATAATTGAACAAGATTAGATCAGTCCATTCATGTCGAACGTTGGAGCCGCTTGCAAGACGCACAGGAAGACGCTTACCAATGCGAATACGCACCAATGAGTTATTGTAACAAGTATAAAGTAATCTATCATTTCTTGCAGGTGGCTATCATTGAGCCAGGCTCGCCATAACATCTTGTGCAATTCCGATCCGAAAGCGGATTAATAATCATAAATAGCAACGACAATTGACCGTTAATAATGGCGACGTAGCGTGAAAATGTAACGGAGTGCGAGAATTTGGCACATTGATCCTATTCGGATCGAAGCTCAGTCTAGATTACCGTAGTTCATTTCTCTCGCTCTTCACGAATTCTGTTTGTAATAAAATGACCACCATTGGTAGAACTAAGGTTAAATTGATGCCGCAATAGTCCTTAGGAATGCTAGTGTCACCTATTTGGTGGAGACGAAACCACGACAACCATCTTTCAGTAATTTAGGACGGCATCAATCCCAATTGCCAAAATAATGTTATCGAACTCCTTCTGAACATCGGTTCCACCGATTTTCAAAATTCGGAAGGCCGGCTAGACCAGAACCTCTACAATCCCTTATGGAAACGTAAATTTGCCATATCATCAAAAGTTTGGTATCCTGTGTTCTTTTTTAAGTGGCATAAACGGCCACTTAATTAATATTCAGCCTGGTTTGAATATTTCGCAAATTGTGATTTTTGAATGCTTGACCGTCATCGCTTCAGATCGTATAGGCACCTTTCCTCTCTTGCAACAATTTCCTTTGTTTAACAATAATTGATTGCGCGGATGGTGGTAACAATTCTTTAAATCAAGTTTGCGTGCTTGAAGTGAACACCAATCCCATTGTATTTTACCAGTCATCGAACAACATAACAAAACTACCGCCAGCCGCAACGCACTGACGCGTTTCGACCTTCCATGATCATCATCAAAGTACGGCGGCAAACTGACTATCGAGGATCAAACCGCATTGAATATATATGGAAATCAATGTTAGATATGCGGCTCTCACCTCTAGCAGTCTTGCATACATTGAACTTGACTGGAAATGTCGGCTGCACAATTTCTATACAGTCACGAACATTAATTGTTTGCAGCTTTCGCCACATATACATATATAGGCAATAAAATTTAAACAATAATTGATTGCGCGGGTGGTGGTAACAATTCTTTAAATCAAGTTTGCGAGCTTGAAGTAAACACCAATCCCATTGTATTTAACCAGTCGTCGAACAACATAACAAAACTACCGCCATCCGCAACGCACTGACGCGTTTCGACCTTCCTTGATCATCATCAGAGTACGACGGCAAACTGACTATCGAGGATCAGACCGCATTGAATATATATGGAAATCAAAGTTAGATATGCGGCTCTCACCTCTATCAGTCTCGCATACATTGAACTTGACTGGAAATGTCGGCTGCAAAATTTCTATGCAGTCACGAACATTAATTTTTTTGCAGCTTTCGCCACATAAACATATATAAGCAATACAATTTAACAATAATTGATTACGCGGGTGGTGGTAGCAATTATTTAAATCAAGTTTGCAATCTTGAAGTAAACAACAATCCCATTGTAGTTCTGTTATGTTGTTCGACGACTGGTTGAATACAATGGGATTGGTGTTTACTTCAAGCTCGCAAACTTGATTTAAATAATTGCTACCACCACCCGCGCAATAAACTATTGTTAAATTGTATTGCCTATATATGTATATGTGCCGCAAATTCCGGTCAGTACGTGAATTGTTCCCGCCAAGGTCGAAATCTTTCTACTTGATGAATGTCCTATTCCGCATAATACCATGCTGTGTTTATTCTGACAAATAGTTGTATACTATTGGCGCGGTGTTTACATCAAGCTCAAGATCTTGATTTTACTAATTGTTACTATCGCCCGTGCAACAATTGTTCGTTTAAGTATATCCAAATCATTGTGATATGTCATTTCGGGAAATTTTAATTTTATTAACGTTATGTTCTTAATATTAATTCTATAGGTAAAAATTAGTTACTGCAAGGCATGTGTAAAATCCGATATATACTGTGTACATTCTGTCGTGAAAAATGCCTTTCATTTATTGTAATATTCAATTATACGCATATTTTTGATGAGCAGTGAGGTTACAGAAAATTTCAGTTTCTATATCATAAGTTTGTCGCTTGTGATAGCCCACGCAACCAATAGTTGCCTAATTATGCTTTATTTGATGACTTACTCTGTGTGTGTTGCGTGTAGAACATGTATGGCAATGCAGACAACTATTATGGAACTCTGTTCTCTCAATTGTCATATGGCATGGGCGATGCTAATTCGGCAGCTGCTCTTGTAGCCGCAGCTGCGGCGTCTCAGCAGGCATCACCAGGTCCACTTGCACCTCAATCGCAGCAGCAGGTGAACATGGTTTGACATGTCTAAACAATTTTTCTCTAAAATTATTATTTTCGTACCATTAAAAAGGACTATTTTTGCTAAGTTTATTGCTCATCCTCTTCATAACCATCAGTATTCTAGCACATAAAAGTAATGTGAATCTAGTCTGGATGGTAGAAACTGCGTGAGCGACATATAAACTGGATTTCCTGGAACACCGTGAAATAAAAACTATAGGCAACGCGGTGTCAGCGCTTAATCTATCTATCGGTTTGCAACGCATTACTTCATAACAGGCTTACGCTTAATTGATTTACGATCTGCCTTTCCTCATTTTTAACGCATCTATTAATCTCCTAGGATCTTAAATACCTGATCTGTGTTGACCAACACATGCGGGATTCCAGTTGTTTTTGTGTATGTGCTAAACACCTAGTAAAAATTATTCCAAATATGACCAGAAGGAAAAGCCAAAGACATCATGAACGATAAATATAATCCCGTGCACATTCGGTTCGTGCTTACTGGCGACTCGTCAGTAGGAGCCGGTATTACACTTGGTGAGGAATGTGGTAAAATAGGAAGGTACAATCTCCTTTACGAATGTTCAAACCTGCAGTAATAAAGCTAATCTTCGACAATGCGACTTCAAAACCAACTCACTATATACAATATATATACAGAGTCTGTAAAGGATAACAGCACTATGCCTATTGTGTCAGTAACCGATACCAACATTATGTGACCGAAAATGTATATTGTACTAACACTATGGTTGCCGAGTCGGTTCATGGTATCAAGACGATGGCTTTCAATGTATGATAGAGATCACCAAAATTGAGAATTACATCTATTACATCTATAACACTTGTTATTCCAGCAAATCCATACACTCTGGCCTTGATCGATATCAGTCATCACATTTCGCGTTAATCACTAATATAAGCTATTGTGTATTAGGTATTGCGCACCTAGTAACAAATTGGCTCAAATATAACCAGAAGGATATACCAAAGACACCATTAACAGAAAGTATAATCTCGTACAAATTCGATTCGTGTTTGCATTGCGTGACTTGTTGGCGTAAGTAATTAGATAGAAGGCTGAATCAAATGCTCCGAAGTTCAAGGCCCGTTGCGGCGATCCTCGTCACTACTGATGAGCGTAGAATAAAGGCAAAACTAGTTTGGTGGATGAATTTCAGTGTTTGGTTCCGGCCTGATGACCGGCGGACACTAGTTATTCCGGTAATTGTAGCATGAACATTGTCGGATGTGGTTGGATATAGCTATTATCCCATTTAATATAAAGTCTTAAGTTCGGTTTAACTACGCATTGACGCCTAGTGTCAAATGACTAGTGACGGAATACAAGCAAGAGTGCCAGATGCGAAGAGAAGGTTTCTGCTGGCTTCTGGGCAGATAGTAATCAACAGCCTTGGTTGGTAGACTATCTAGTTCAAGTAGACTATAAAACAATATTTTCACGCCGGGGCATTTAATGTGCAAACATCAAAATACAAGGCAACAAGAAGCTCTAACACGTGAACTGGATAAATTAGGAATTAATCTTTTATGCGTATCGGGAACTGCAATGCTGTTTCATAGCTTGGTGCACCATTCTTATCCATGAGTTATTTGCTTAGAATTTTCTGAATGACATACACCTTGATCAACATTTCGTTTTCCTTGTGTCGGTATATGATTCTACAGATTGTGGCTTAGACAACAACAAGGAGGTTTTATGCTCTGATCTATTTTTTTACTAAGTAGAGCAAGAGTTTCAGATGTAGTCTTGGTTATGGGTGACATAAAGACTCAAGTTGGACATTTAAGCAACGAAGAATGTCATCTTAGTAGGAGATACAATATAAGCTCAATGTGCATCGCTAACGGCGATGGACTGTTGGATAGCTGCGCGAAGCATGGATTATGCTAAAGTAGCGCGAACTGCAACTGTAGTGTTAGGCGTTGTGCCACATGTGTACTGAAGTCATTGGACAACTAAATTCTCAAATAGCTCAAACAGCAATTAGTTATGCATGGCGTGATTGCATTCAGGATTGTTGCTATTTTTGAAATACGTATGAGGATTCGGACCATGTACTTAACCATTATATATTTTTCGAAAGGCTAAATAATAAACAAGCTTGACAGATTCAACCTTGGCGGACAGCTAGTCAGCTACAGCTAAATTGGGTTGTATTGAACCCGTTTAGTTTACCATCGTGTTGACCAAGTTGATTGGAAACCCAACTTGATATGATATCGAACCGAGCTTATCGGCGATCTTTTTGCAGTTTTCTGAGTAGAGTAGAGCTAACTGCTTAGTTCGTTTGTTGTTTTTGAAGCGATAATTTGAAAATCGCAAGGAATCTGTACAGTCAATTTCGCTTTGTTTTAAAACTTGGCCATAATGGTATGTTTTGGATGTGTATGCCGCCTCATTTCTGTGTGTTTATCTAGGTGAGTATCTCCATCTGAACTAGATTTTGGCCTTCGTAATCCACTCTCCATTAACAATTTGTTGTTGGTGCTTTTAAATTATTATTATTAGCTTTTTTGACTAAAAGGAGACTTCTAAATATAATTTTTTTAACGGTTTAATTATCTCTTAGTTATATGGAATCGCTGCATCTGTTATTAAATGCTGTTGTATTGCTTTCGTTGATGATGATGATGATGGTGATGATGATGATGATGATGATGATGATGCTAAATATATTTATGTAATACGACCATGTGATAAATGGCCTGTTGTGTCTACAGCCTACCGTGAGGTTTGCTTAGTAACACATTTCATATTTATGGCCATAGTGATAAATATTTTTTCGCTGCAAACTGAAGTTATATCTTTTTTCCAAATTATCATTGGCCATGTCACGTATTATCTATTGCAATTATGATTTTATGTAAAAATCATGATTATTATATGACAATAATTATGATCTATTCCTATTAAAGCGTAATTTTTTAAATTGGTGAATTTGAAGTATAATATAAACAGTACTTTTATCCATAAAGCATACACTTCTTGTCATGTTATATTAAATAGCATAAGAAATCTTACTTCGATTCATACACCTATGTGTATGTGAGAATCAGACATTACTATTATTATCATTATTATTATTATTATTACCGTTTTTGTTGGTATTTTTATTTTTTGAATTTATTTTTTATAACAGACAACAGTTCCTGTAACGTTTGCCGGTCACCTTGCTTCGTCTGGTGGTATTGTGCACGCAGCCAACCAGGGCCGATTTGGCGAACCTGGTAACATTGCTCTGGGTGGTACTGGTGGCCTTCAATCGACAGAAAACAACCCGAACAGAAACTTGGCAGTGGCCGCTGCACTGGCTTTGTCAGCGGTTATCGATTGGTCATCTGTCTATCAACAAGCGGCACAGGTTAGTCATAATTAATGCTAGTTGCTGTGCTTATGCCACGTGTACTGCTAAATTTAATCAGGTATTTTTTTTTGATTTAATACGCGCACATAACTTCATAAACTTATTAATTTAGTAAATATCAGAGAGCACATTACGTTTAGGCGAATTAACTTGATCACCACGAGACTGTTTGGCCACAACCTCGCTAAGTTTACCCTTTCCAAGGTGTCTCTTGATCACTGCATATGTTGCCATGTGACCGAAGACTGATATTGCGAATAAGTATGTCCGGTTAGTTGAGCACTAGTGTATCTTGTCTGCAACAACAAACCATATGCGTTGCGAGTAAAGTGTTTTCGCAAATTAAAAGTTAAATATTCTGAATCTGAGCTTATTCGATGCTATTTAAAATCGCCATCAGGGCAATGCATCCATCTTCAAAATTCTGTACTCAAAGCATCTAATATTGGCTCGAAAACACCCTAAACATCGGCATGATCCGAAGGAGTAGGATTTCGTCCACTTTGTCTTATTCGTGCCTAATTCACCTAAAAAGGCTATTATTCTCTCATTCAAATGCAAGAGTGGTCCAGCCAAGTTTATTTTTGCTAGCCGAAATTGCAGCACAAGCATCACATGACAACATAATTATTAACTGTTTTGTAAATTGTGCTCGGTTCAGTGTAGGCAACTTGGTGTCTGGATCAGTAAACGTTCACGTTCCATTTCGGCGATTCCGGTAGGGAAAATCATATTTTTAAATAATTATCGTATTTGGCCTGTATTTATGAATGGCGCTTGGATATTCTATGGATTGTTGATGATCTAAATACCAAAATATGTTGAGACTAAACGGAAACTGAACTGTAGAATGCTCAATTGTGGATAAAAATATATTTGAAAACGGGATCATGCTCGTAAGTCATTATCCAACTCTTTAGTTGTGAAAATAAACGCCCAGCCCAGGTAGTAATTGCCAGCAAGGCGTAAAGATATGATTTATGCTGATTGAGAGATGAGGCCGTTCTATTCCGATCAAGTACATTCCAGTAAGCAGACGATGGTTGTTTTCTGTCCAGGACTTGTGAGCGTACTACTAGTATTTTATTGACTAAATCATGGTGTCTGATTATTGTCTGCGTTTACTCACACAGGAGTTCGACCATGAATTGGATGTGTATATGGAATTCATTTATCCGAGTTTCGCTACCGACCTACCCTCGTTGCTTTTCTAGAATACCCAGTCACTTATTTCCATGCCGCGCAAGATGTTATGGCGATCTATACTTAATGGTAGCGTATAGGAAAAAAATTCGATAGCACCCAGTCTGTTTTGATGACAATTCGGCCTGTATTCACACTGTTATGCGTCTTGCTGCACATTTTGCAATTGGCTCCCAAGTTTCACAAGGATGTTTAATTGCTCTTACGTTGCCTTACATTTTGTTTATGCCGTCTCTGCCGAGGTCACTTTAACACTACTTATACTAAAGGTCACTGCTGGTTACCGGACTTCTGATCTCTATTAAGCTGTTGCTATTTTAAAGGCAGAAATAGGAAACATTATCCAGAAATTGTCTAATTACACTGAAAATTGTACATTGCATAATTTTAAATTAAGTGCTCTGAATAGTGTTGATCGGTGACTTGCTGTCAATCTTTAACGGCGGCAAAGTCTGGCCAGTACTTGATGAGTTCCCAATAAGGACGAAACCGGTGTACTGGATGAATTGCCTTTTTCTACACTATACAATTCTTAGTTTATACTGACATATGTAAGTAATTAATGGGACAGGTGTTTATATCAAGACCGCAACCTTGTTTATAATAATCTTTAACGAAGTCGTTTTCTTAATCTCTGGTGACATCAGACATCATGTTTCTCACAAGATTTTTCGAGCTTCATAACCCTGCAGTAGCATCGGCATAATTATGCAGGCCCCTCTGAAATACCTGTCTGTTTCAATAAACATAAATTCCAAGCTCTTCGAATGAAATATACTTTATACTGCGGAAACTCCAAATGACTTGCTATATTTGCAAGAGATTGCTAGTTTTGTTAACGGATTTATTCGATTTGTTTTGATTGGAGTTAGGAGTCATTTCTCAAGAGCGCAATTTATCAGTCTTCTAGCTATATTCAGTGTTATGAGACGTCGACATTGTTGGTTGGGGCATTGCTTCAAATGCTAATTTCACATTTTGCTTGCCAGGCTACTGAAGAATATCCAGTGGATGACGAAACTCGTAGATGTCGTTTGCTAGTCATTTTGTGACTGGATAACATTCGAAATATCCGTAATTTGATCACGCCTCAAGGTATCCTCGTTAACCTAGAAACACTGGAATAGTCGAAAATCAACAGAATTTTACCGACAAATGTGATCTTTTTGACAAATCTGGTTACTTTTATCCTTCCGTAACTTTCCTTGTGGGAGATGTAATTCTCTGTTTTTCTTTTTATAGATTTTGTGTGTATGTGTGTATGCATGTATGCGTATTTATGTATATATGTGTGTGTATTTATATATGTATGCAGGCTTTGATGTGTTTGATTATGCATGTGTGTATGTATGTCTACGTTACAACATGAGAATTTCTTAAAATCTGTCCATGGTGCTTTTTGTTATATGCTTTGTATACGGATTGGTCTTTTTTCAATTCAGTTATGATGATTAGATTCGATAAAATTAGCCTATTCTGTTGTTTCTGTTTATTCTATATAAATATATCACTTTGTAATATATTGATCATTGATTGCGGGGCTGAAATAACTGTTTTTTCAACCACGGTTACGAGCTTGACATAGGCACCAATCCATTTATATATATATATATTACCAGTATAAACTAAGTATTATACTGCGCTTATATTATGCTGACAAACGTATATATAATGGGATTGGTGTTTATATCAAGTTTGCAACTTTTTACCTGAATAATTTCATTAGGTGTTTATTAACTATATATAAATTTATCAGCTAATCAAGTTGTCTGACATAAAACGTTAATTGTTTATTGAGCTTCATAACTAAGGTATGCTTTACGCGAGCAGGTGCTCAAAGTTTTTGTCATTATAACATGCAATGGCTGAATTGAAAGGTATGTATAATATCGAAATGAATCTGTCATTGCATTCCAATGTCATTTTTGTTCTTAATCTTTTGAATGCAAACTTTTTACAAAATAATGTCACCCTTTCGCAGTATTTAATTCAATTCGTTCGTATTAAGATAATGATTTGAATTATTTATTCATATTGGACTAAGGTAGTGTTAAAAAGTTGCTAGCAAGTTGAAGTTAACTTTTACCATAGAGAATTATTATAGGAGTTTGTAAAATAATCAATGGCTGTACTCATGCATTTAAAATTTTATGTATGTGCAAATTCGTGTTTTTGCTAAATGAAAATAAACTATGCATAATTATATTCCAGCAAGAACTACTCACTCGTAAGTTTGCCTACACAATATTCATGCGTGCCGTCTCATCTATGGTACTCGTACGAGTTTGTTTCAACTCATTGCATGCCGAAGAGTTTCAACTACAAATATTTTTATTTATGCGTAATTTATTGTCAGTACGTGCCCTAAACATATACCGAACTGTTCCTCGTGTGCGTTTTTGGCGACTTCGTTCATGGCTAAATCAAGAGCACAGCTTGTACTAATACCTGGTATATTTAGAACGAGTTTGGAGTTTCTTTTCATAAATGTTGATAAAGGCTACTTGGCATTAAAATAGACGAAAGATTCTGGTTCGCAATATTCACTTAAACCTCAGATCAATGTTTAGGATCTTCGATGGACATCAAAGCTCCAAGTCCACTTCGCTTACGCCAGTTTTCCTTCTACGCCAGCATTAACGAGCTAGTTAAAAGTGACACAAGAGAAAGCCCACATAAAGCAAAAAATGCTTTAATTCATAGTTGGTACAAAACTTAGGATTTCGTGTAATGCGCGGTTTCCAAAGGAAGGGCTGAACAGTAGGATTGTAAATAAATGCTCGTTAATCCAATTTATATTCAAGAATTTTCACACAGATAACGAATCTTTAGTCTAGTAGATAGGTTGTATATTCGTTTTTACAATTTATATTTAAGGATAATAAAGCATATTTAATTGCAAATTGTGTGTTTATCGTTGGCAGTTATCAATCTTTCAATTTGATTAGTTGAGTGAGAACTAGTTTGGTATCGAGCTTTTCGTTTATTTCTCGTTGGCTGTTTATTGCGATTTGATTTGTGCTTGCATGTGGGTATGTGTCTCTGGGTGTGTAGAAGTCATTCTTATTGCTTTACTGGTTTTTTGAGATCTGGTTATTCTTGTATTGATGGAATGAGCTTTGATCAGGTGTTCGTTTTGTTGGCCATTGCGTGGTCGAATGTTTTGCCTCATATGTCGTATTTCGTATTTCATGACTTTATTTTGTCCATCCGAAATACATCACAGAGTGCACAGATCGCAGTGTTGATCGTTCATATTTTTGTGCAATTTCTGTCATTCCTGATCATGATAGCGATGCTGTTTGCGCAACTGCTTTTATTCCAGTTTGTTGCCAATCCGGTCTAACATTTTTCGGCGCTATCTCAGTGGGCGTTCTAGCTCTTCTTTTTGTAAGAATATTTTTTTTGGTTTGGTTGACTTTCGGTCATTCGAGTAAAACTTAGTGCTAGTGGAACTTACGTCGGAAGCTTGTTTTTTATATAAAGAACTTCTTGTATGTACACTAATTTTTGGATTTTGCTTTGCATTGATCTGAGAAATACGTCAAATTGTCTGTACTCTGTTTCAATTGTATGCTCCGAAATAGATTAATTTTATGACGGCGCCAGACCTTTTATAAATCCATTTTTTTCAGTAAATGTTCTTGGTCCTTGTTGTTCAATTGCTTTTTCTTGCGTCCAAGTTATATGCTAACGCGTATTCATGAACATTGTAGGTTGTAGCATTTTGAGGGTAATGAACATTGATACTTGACATCCAACTTCATGATTTTCTGCGTGGTGAAGGTGATGTTATGTTTAGCACCAGCAAAATTTAACTTATTGATTCGACTTACCTGCCGTGCAATTGTTGAGGATGGTAGTTCGTCTCTAAATAGTAGGCTTAGTAAGGCATTTGTGCTGATATCCTCGGATATAGTTTAATGTTGATGTCTTCAAACTTCGGTTAGTTGTGCAGTAGCAAGTCCATCCCCTCCTCAACGTGGTACGACGGTGTCAACCATGTCTCGATGGCCGATCGTACATGGGCTAACGGGGTATGGCGGTGGTGTCACCAGGGCGTGGTGGATTTCCGACCGGCAATCGGATCTCCTATAAAATACCACATGAGCCCGACGACGGCACCATGACTCGGCGTGTGTTCCCCGCCACAAAAGGGTTCAACAGCCACAGGATTACATGGACTCCTGGACAGTACCCCGTACTTCCGAATGGCGAATGAGCTCTCAACAGCCACCGGCAACCATGCAACTTACTGCTGCCTTGCAGACTGCGCTTGGATGTGCAAAGGCTAGAGGTGCGTCCTCGATCAAAAAGCCGAGTGATGAGGGGACACCACTTGTACCAAATTCCTAAGAAACTCCATGAATATCAATGGAGCCGGCTTATCCTACAAAAGGAGTCAGCCGCAGTAAACAGTAAACAAACAGCAAGTTTTCTCATGTAGCCTAGCTCTACCTTGATCTTGTGTTCAGAACAGATCTTCCTGATGCGGTTCGCTAGGTTGTTAATTATGTTTCGCTGTAAGATTTTATCGCACTCTTGTTGCAATGCATGTATTGTCCGGTGCAAGTAGACCTTAGTATTGCCGTCTTCAGATCACCATTTTCGTGTCTAGTAAGTTGGATGCCCATGAACGAAAAACTGGTGTCTTTTTCTACTTCGAAAGTAAATTTAATGTTTGGATGAACTTCATTGGTTTGTTTAATGATATCGCCTTTATCTTCTGCCTCTGTGATGAAACATAGTATATCATATACATACTCCCTGTAGTGTTCGCTGTCCAATTATGTTTTTCAGGCTCGTTTGCTCAAGATGGGACATGCATACATCTGCCATGAGCGGTATGATAAAGCTTCCCATATTTGAACTGTAGGAAATATTTACATTCAAATTTAATCTGCACGTTTTGTACATGCTAATATGAAGTCAATGAGTTCATTAGTGTCTATGGGAATGCTTTAAAACTTATTCTTAATCATTTCACACAAGCTGGATGTTTTCTCCCTCATTTCGGCTTGGAGCTCGAAAGACTCATTGATGACGAGTGTGTTTATAAAATTTAGTATTAGTTTAAGTTATTTTCAGATACTTAAATGCGGTATGTTGATCATTGATGTAATAGGCCGATTCTGAGTATCTCCTGGTGCTGTCGTAAATTTATGAGTTTTTGGATTGTCGTACAGTGTGTTCGCTTTTTTAAATTTCTAAGAAACCTGATCTGTTTCAGAAGAAACGTGTTTCTTCATCTTTTCCATATGCACGTTTATTCTTGATTCAATATTTAAGAAAATCTTTCTAGTTACTTTATAGTTTGAATTTTGACTGATAAAATATGGTTTCGTTCATGAGAACACTATGGGTATCAGCTTCGAGTATAATAGCTCCTAATCCATTTTCATGTGTGGCATGCCGTATAGTTTTGTCTGATTTATGTTTTCTTAGTTCGTTTTTGTGCTTCTTTATAATTATTTAGCTGCCCATGAACTTCTTCGTCCATTGTTTTACTTTTCTGATTATCCTGTCTTTCAGTTCTTATCCATTGAATGCTTCTAAAACGATGCCTTTTGTAAAGTCGTTGAGAAGTTTCAAATTCCTTCCTAAGTGTCAATTATGTTGCACTCGCATATATTTTTCTTAATGAATCAAATGCAAATGTGCTCCAGTTCGAGCCATGTCCTCGTCCACTCTTTGGATAGTACCTTACGAGTTCTCATGTACGACGTAACCGGTCTGCTGGATGAATTACCTTTGATGCCTGATGCAATGTTGAGTTTATATATATATATATATATATATATATATCTTTTGAAATGCGATCTTTAATAAATTCATTGTACCTTCCTATATTGCAACAAAAAGAAATTTTATCAGATACAAGAAATATTTCTTTCTCATTATATCCTCAAGTATCTACTAATGAATATATATTATATATATATATATATATATATAATATATATAAAGTAGAAGGCAAAATGAGGATAGAAATATGTAAAATAGAGAGGTTGAAAATAGGAAACCAATCAATTGCATGCGTCACATCCAGTTCAAGCTCAATACCTGAAATTTGTTTATCCATTAAGCTAGCTCCCTTTTGTTATTGAACTACGTCTGAAGAACATGCGTGCGATGTTTCGACGATGAGTTGTGCAGCCTACATTTCCAGTCGAGTACAATTTATGCAAGTCTACGAAACGTGAGAGCCGCATATCTAATTTTGCTTTTAATATATAAGTAATGCAGTTTGATATATATATATATATATATATATATATATATATATATATATATATATATATATAGTTTAACAATTTTGTAATTTAAATTGGGTTAATCGTTCTTAGTTGGAAACTGCGAGATATTGTCTTGTTTTTGAAGTGATACATGCCTTATAGTATATTTGGTCTAGAACGTGTTGTTTTGATATATTTTACAATTAATAAATATTTTTGTCCAAATTGTTACTGTGATTATTTCTATTTCTCATGGTGATGCGGCATTGATGCATCAGTTCTTAAATGCTGTTTTAGTATTGATTGCAATGATGATGATGATGAAGCGATCTTCCACTTTAAATTGAATTTCATTGCGGCATCCATTTCAGTTTTAAAGGACTTGTGATATTAAGTATTGATATTTAATATTCGTCACTCCTATTAATTCCATCGTTCTATGTTTTGCCTACTAATCTTAGGTCTTCTGTTTTCGTTGATTTAAAGTTACTGATCTTCATTCAGTACGAATGATTTGGCTTGAAACTTAGACGGACACTAGAACAAGTATCCCTCCTACAACAAATTTTAAAGTATTAGCATAACATTTGCGGACGTTTAATAATCTCGAATCCCATTTTTAAAGAATGACACTTCAGCAAAACTAATGTGACTGTAGAAAAATTTGTGCATAGGATCCACCTAAAGGTAAGACTGAGGGAAGTACATATGTTTACAAATCACTTTGAATTACATGCACGCTCGGCTTTTTCCCTTTTTTTACGTTTAATGCATAAATTTCATTCGTGCAGTTTGTATTGAAATAGTAGGTACAAAGACGCCAACATTCATTGTGTGAGTGCATTAGCTTACTATCTCTCATCAAAGCATAAAATCGATGATTTTTAGAAAAATACCTGCTAAAAATAGTTTTAGTATCACCGAGTAGGTTTAGTTGGTATTTTAAGCTTGATGCAACATATTCCACTGCAACAAGTGTGAGCTGTTTCTTATTTCAATGCGATTATTTGTCGCTGATTTTCTACAAATAGAGTAATAACATGACTTCGTGTGATTATTGAACACGTAAGCATTTTTCATACAGTACTAATTGTAAACAATCATGCTTGTGTTTTAGCTCAATTTTATTATTAATTTGTACGCACACACACAAACACACAATTTGATATTATCTTGGAGTTTGCAAATTTTATATTCTCTGTGACTGTTATCATTTTATTATGAAATAATATCAGCCACATTTTCATACTTTCCCTGTTGTTTTGTTTATTATTTATACTTACCTTGTTAAACAGCAGTTTCCTAATGCTGGCACAACTCATTTGGCTGCTGCTACCTCATCAACAACTCCTGTTGGATCAGCATCAAATCCACTTCAGATGCAGGCTCCAGGGCACGCGATGAATCAGGCTCAGGCTCAAGCTGCAATTATGGCTGCATTAGCTGCAGCCGCTGTCCAGGGACCAAGAACCACATCACCAGGTGATCTAACTTATCCAGGTGCAGGTCTTTTACAGCACCCTTGCATGCCACAAAACGTAACTCAAACTCCAGCCCATTTGGGCCGCTTACCTGTCGGTGTGATGGGCACTGGCAATATGGCCCCCATTAATCATACCTTGCCTTCTAATGCTCATATTGCTAAGCAACTAACTCCGTCGATGGCGCATACGGGCCTCGCCACAACGACGCCTAGAACTGCTAGTTCCGGTAATAGTGCAGTTTCTCCTAGTGGACCACCATTTGAGTATGACCCTTGTACTGCTGGTTCGATGGGTCTTCCCGCTAATTTGAATGACTTCTTGATGTATTATGATGCAGCTGCGGCGACAGCTGCTGCGTTTGGTATTGATCCGCAACAACTCGTTGCCAACACTGCCGCTCTGGCAGCGCCATTTTTAGCTGCTCAGGCTGGAGGTAAGTTATAACGACCACCTCTGTTACTCTCGGCCTAACTCGCATATACGTTATATTTAATTGAATTGATGTGTTTGTCTCCTCTTTTTTAACTTCATTCATTTGTTGCTTCCAATTTGATGACATGTGTCTACATACATTTTAGGCTTGGCGTTTGTACGGTTCTAGTCTGTTTTGGTGTTTTCTGGTAATTATATTTTAGCTTTTTCAGTCGCCTGTAGTCGTAGAAACATTGCCACCTGACGACCGGTGGAACCTAGCCTGAGAGTCGAGCGACGGTAGCAAATATGAGCCCTGTCTGATCTTTTAAGTTATCGACATTCTTCTCAAATGAGGCCACCAGCTTTGGTTTTGTTAGCCCAATGTTAGGCGAGTACTGAAGAATGAGAACAAGTGTGCCGAATACGAAGGAAAATTTTCAGTTGCTGATGTAAGTCAAAATCCTGGCACCTAACAACTAATGGCGCTTTTCTGCTTTCGGTGAAAATCTATCTAATCTGTACTCATACTCTTCGACTGAAGAGTGAAGATCTGGACATAGTCGACAGGTTTGCATACCTTTGCAGGTCTATCAATAAATTAAGCAATATGAATTTATGTATTAAGTTTTGCGCACCTAGTAACGCGTTTGTTCATATAGGATCAGAAGGATAAACCATGATCAACATGAACAAAAATTATAATATGTTGTGAAACGATTATGCACATGAGATTATACTTTTTGTGCGCAAAATCCAATTGCATATGTTTTATTACTCCGCAACAAACAGAATCTAATTAGGCTATATGTCTGACGAGGTGGGTATGAGAATTGCGAAAGCTCGAGTAACTCTCCAACCTTCGTCATTTATGGAGAAACGCGAATATTTAACTTTGCCTTAAAGGTCATGTTTACAATGTATATTTACGCGCAGTTTTACTATGCGTTAGTGAGACTTCGGACTTTATAGTTGATGATTTTAGACGCTTAAAGGCATTCTACCACGGTTGTTTGAGAAACATAGCACATGTAGTTTACCAACAAAAAATAACCAACGCTGACATTCGTAGTAGTATTTTAGATTGGCCAACAAATGATTCTCGTAGAAAACAAATAAAGCTTCATTAACTTCTTTGGCACGGCTACGTTTTGCGTATGCCCTCAATTCGATTGCCTAGTAGAGCATTATTCTCTCACCCAGTGTTATATTGGCATAATAATCATGGTAGACAGAATTTGCCATGGAAAAAATGGATAAAGTAAACTACATAAAAGTAGGGTATTATGGGACCCAATCGTCTGTCTGAATCGGGTCCACATTTGAATCATAGTTCTTGGTTGTCATCGAGTAGATTCTTGTTCTTAACCAAACTTTCCATAGTTTGGCAGAGTTAGCCTCAAGGATATATTGTGTTTATAGGCGTAATACAGTGACAATCATAAGGAAGCTTTATTACCGATGTTGCCTTTCTTTAAATCTCATTTGAACATAATGGTGCTGTGCATAGGGTTCGTTTACGTGCTATGTGTTACCTATGTAAGTATACTCATATTATTTAGCTCTTCCCACTCACAGATCGCGGTACCTTAATAATTTGTTCGCCTAAATTATTTTTTTCCGTTAATAATGCTTAATCAAGTGAAGATTGATTGCGTAGGCGGTGAATTTTAAGGTTTCTATTTTGATATAAATACTAATCCAAATATATACTTACATTTGTCAGTTTAAACTAAGCGTTGTATAATGCAGAAGAGGTAATTCATCCATTAGATCGGTTTCGTCCGTGTTAGGAACTCTTCACGTACTATCCAAAATTTGTTGCTGTCACGGCTAGACACTTCTACTTCGAAGTCTGTTGCTCATGCCACTGAGACACCTTGCCGCATGCTACACATAACTTTCAGTTATAAACTAAATAACGTTTCCTGGTTAGCTTTTCCTTTTGTTGGAGCCTATATGTCGTCTCTTTAGATCCATATTTCCAACTACTCACCCGAATTCTGTCGTTAAAAACAGGCACCACATTATCTGAGGAAGTGGTGTATAAATGAACATTTATATAGTTAAACAAACATTTTTTTCGCTCACGGTGAAAATTATTTTAATCGAAGTTGCGATCTAAATATAAATACCTGACGCAGTATGTATATACATTTTACAGTATAAACTAAGCAGTGTATAACAATTAAATACTGTTTGTTGCGGAGAACTAATATATATGCAAGTATGCATTATGTGTTGCGAACCTAGTAACTATTAGTTCAGTTGTGACCAGAAGGATAAACCAAAGACAGCATGAACGGAAAGTATAATCTCATGCACATTCGTTTCGTGCTTACTGGCGACTCATCAGTAGGAGCCAGTATTACGCCCTTTATCAATTATATATTTTTATCGTCCTATTATCCCACTTTCCTCACCCAAATATATAGTGGTTAAAGGGCGTAATACCGGCTCCTACTGATGAGTCGCCAGTAAGCACGAAACGAATGTGCATGGGATTATACTTTCCGTTCATGCTGTCTTTGGTTTATCCTTCTGGTCACAATTGAACTAATTTGTTACTAGGGTCGCAACACCTCATAGATACTAATCATTGTATAGTGTAAAACGGGAAATTCATCCATTAGACCGTTGTTGTCCTTAATGGGAATTCATCACGTTTTGCCCAGAATTCGCCGCTGAAAGGGTCGAATCTGAGCACGTTTGCTTCTGATGATTTGCTTGATTTATAATTCATTACGTAGAACGGGTTTATCCTTATTGAAAACATGTCAAGTAATTACCAAAATCTGCCGCCACCGAGGCTTAAACCAGGGTTAACTGAGAAAATAGGTAGGAATATAACTGAAAATTGAGTGAAGTGTGCGGCAGATATGGTGCACTGGTTCAGCGAAAACTTCTGAAGCAAATATGTCCCCCCGAAACGGACTCTGACAAGTACTTGACGAGTTGCTTGTGAAGACGAATTCGGTCTTCTTGATTAATTTCCTTTGCTGCTTTATGCCACGATTATTTTATACTGGTAACATATACGCTTATATTTATCTTGAGAAAATAAATGATTTTTAAAATAATCAAACCAGAGTTATTATGATCGACAATTAAAAAGCAACTCCTATTTATTTAATATATCATTTACAGTGTTTACTTATATTTTAGCCGTACAGTCTAGCTGTGCTATGCATTTTGTTAGTAATACGGTAAACTAAACTGTGCTATTATATATATATATATATATATATATATATATATATATATATATATATATATGTGTGTGTGTGTGTGTGTGCGTGTTAAGGGTTTATGCTACTGTTGCAAAATTTATTCCAATTGACTTTTCCGCACTACGTAGCATCGTTCGCATTAAATCAATGAAATCCTTAGACCGTGTCTAATTATTCCTGTTGACTAGTTGATAAAATTTCTTTCAAATGATGTTTTTTATATGTATGAATTAGATCTTAAATGGTTGTGTTAATTCATTCGGCCGGGTCAGTCACTTGCCACGTTTTCATGGTATACACTGTCGTGAAGTGCATATTTACTGTTATTTTCTTGTTCGAATTGATTTTACAATGGGGGAAAATTGACACCCGAGTACTTTCAAGCTCACGTTTTGTAAAACAACTGATTATTACCTGCGTGCGCGCACATGATTTAATGTTTGCCGTAAAGGATTTTCAAAAGCCCAGTTATATGGCCAAATAAATTAGATCCCTCGTCCGGTTAATGATGGGAAAGGTTTCGACAGCGCTAATTTGTATTTATTTGAGAGATTTTATCGCTCACTTCTGCTCCAAAACTTTAAATGCTCCATGAATGATTTATAGCTTAGTGCCCGTTTTTATTAAGGAGGAGCCAGTAAGCACAAATTGTGCCCTTTTCAGGTTGATCAAGGTATACCTCCTGTCCCTAGTTTAATAATTTGTTATTATTACGTACACGTGCCTAATAAATTCACGACTATGGGTTTTATAAGGCGAGTATGATTCGTTCTTTCAGCTTCTGTCTTGAAAATATTTCGACAAGCCTCATTTTGGCCATGTAGCGTTAATCAAAATAAATAAAGAATAAAGCAAATGAGAACTCTCGTTTACACAGTTTTATTTATACTAACATCGAATTTGAAAAGGCTAACTAAAGATATTAGTTATTATATAAAAGGAACTTGTGTGAAGTGTGCGGTAGTTTGGCTGAGCGGTTGGAGCACCAGATTCCGAGGAAGACGTGTGTGCGGTTTATTCTGGAATGTGCGTGATGAGTTTCCAATAAAGATGATATGGGTCTAATGGATGAATTGTCTTTTCTGATCTATACCATACTTATTTCCTATTAACAAATGTATGTACATAATGGGTCAGGTGTTTATATCAAGATCGCAACATTGATTAATTTAAATTTTGTCACCGCCTGCTCGACCAACATTCATTTAACTATATAAATGGATGCTATATAAGCTCCAACCAATAGAAGAGGCTAACAAGAAATCTTTGGTTAGTATGTAACTGAATATTGTGTGTAGTATGCGGCATGGTGGCTCAGTGTTGTTAGAGCTCCATGTTCCGAAATAGACGTGCCCAGGTTCGAGCCCTGTTCGCGGCAAATTCTGGCCAGTACGTGATGAGTTCCCAATAAGGACGAAATCGATCTACTGGATGAATTGCCTTTTCTACACTATACAATACTTATTTCATACTGACCAATGTGTGTACATAATTGATCAGGTGTGTATTGCAAGATCGCAATCTTGATTAAAATGATAGTAATTTATGTTGTAATTGATCCATAAATATTACTATGAATAGTCAAATCTAATGTAATACTCGCATGCAATTAACTATGTGAGTCGTAGGCATCGCCCTTTTATGTTTCTATGCATGCATCAAATGAAAATTTTACAGTTTTAGGTGTAATTTTATGTATGTATATTCAAACTTACTACAATGTTGTCTTTAGTGCTATTTTTTCCGATGTCAACTTAAGAAATTTAGATTGAGGCAATAGTTGAAGAAACGATGAACAAAGTAAATTTTTATTATTACCAAATGCTATTCGAAGTAACTCATATTTTAACGACTGTAAAGTTAGTAATTAGAAGTCAAAGTTAACATTTAAATATGGTGAGTGCACAGAAAATTGACTAATTAATAACCGTTGATCAGTTTGTTTTGTGTATTCGTGTATGTGATTTTAGTTTTCAGTGCACATTACATGTTATAGAAAGTTTGCACATGCCTGACACGCTTTTCTGGTGGATTGCATTAGACGCTAGAAGTGATGATCCTGTATATTTAAGAGCCCTCATTTTATTCTGGTATTATTTGGAGTTAAGTCAATAAGCTGACAAAGGGATGCGCAAGTGCATGCCAGAATGTTTCCATGGAATTTAAAATGACGGAAGCGTCTCTAGTAACTTTGTTTCGTTCAATACGACCTAAATAATTTAGTGAAAAACAGTCGTACCAATGGCTGTATTTAAATTATATATTTTTTACACATATGGTCGGGGCATGAATGACATACTGATTGTCAACTTAGTGGGTGATGTGTTTGCCATTGAAAAAGATTTCCGTACCCGGAAATCGAAATATCTGGAAAAATCATGATGACAGTGGATTCAAACATTTCGGTACGCAATCTGAAAATCAGGTAAATTATCTTTTTCCTGTCGCGCAACATGTTTCTTTTAAAGCTTCTTTAGATACAATTTTTATAAGAATATATCAGTTAGAGATGAACGTATATCTACTTTAACAAATATACCTGATTTTCTACATGTAGAGATATTTTCATTTTGACTTTTGTCAAGGAAACAAAAATTTGTTTAAGAAGATGGTGTAATTTTGTTATGATGTAAGTTTTGTTACGATAGATGAAATAATATGCTAGCTTTTGGCCGCAAGCTCAAACTAGCCATCCTCGATGTCATTATAGAGCAAACATCATTCCACCTTGAGAATAGTCCTTGAATTCAAGTATAAATTTACTAATTAATCGTATATATTTTGCGGTGTTAACTAAATATTTATTAAGATAGCCAATTCATTAGAGCAGTTTGTCCTTATTTGGAAAGTATACCTAGTTGCCAGCGTTATATCTGTAAACAGCATTTATCCACTCAAATCATACTATTAGGCTTTAATTCAATATCGTTCTCCCAGAATGTATGGAATCTGTCTTATTATGATATTTCGGGTGTGGCTAGTTGGAGCTTTTAGGTTGAAACGATACCAAATAGAATTCATCTGACGAAGATACTGGTCAAGAATATGAGAGAAGATAGCGTAGCGTGCACGGATTAGCTTGTGTAGAGTATGATTTACAATACCCTGAACCAGCTGAAGCCTGGTTCATTTTCAGGCCGCAGAATTTCTGGTAATACTAATGCATGCACAATTGCTGATGAATTTAATTTGATATCTTATGCTATGTTTTGTTTATACCGTCTAGTATTTGGGATCGACCGACAAGTTCTCCACGTTGGCCTGATTAGGTTTTCGATTTTGTGTTAGAGCATTCTCTCACTCAGCGCCACCTTGGCATTAGAAACAATGTGGATGAAAGCGAAAGTGAATAGATTAATAACCTTATCCTTGTTGTGCTCAACAAGGTGTTTGCATCCACTGTCTTCAATTTGACTCCGAATATTTCGACTTCCGGTTTCGGAAGCCCTTTTTAATAGAAAACACATCGCATAAACCATTTGAAAATCAATATGTCAAGTGGTAAATTTAGTTTAAACTGCTTTATTTATACTTATTGCTAGATCTCATAGGCATATGTCTCTTTTCACTTGGTATGTCATATATATATATATATATATATATATATATATATATATATATATGTGTGTGTGTGTGTGTGTGTGTGTGTCATGTTTACAATCATCTAAATTAATTTGCAGTGATTTAACAACATCATCATCATCATCATGTCCAGCCACACAAAAGTCAAGTGACTAATGTTTCACTGCCATATAACCATAAGGAGTGAAAAAAGTATATAAGTGAATTTAGACAAATTATTATTGAGATTTACGAGAGAGAGAGAGAGAGAGAGAGAGGTAGAGAGAGAAGGAATACCTTGCTACTATGAGTAAATTTATCAGGATAACTCACAGAAATGAGGCAAACTAAACCTCTCCACAACACCATTATGGCCAAGTTAGCATTCGGGCAAGGCGACATCAGCAATACAGCTTCCTTGCGGATTTCACTGTATCACGTCATAAACAAACCAAACCTCGCAGCTAACTTTGCCCTACTAAGAAAAGAAAGTTACGAAGATGATTCTACTAGACATCTGCAACAAGATCGCCACTGAGCTCGATTCGATGCCATATCGCTAAGGGTTTCTAACCAAGAACTGTAATGCGCACGCGGACCCCATCCCGGCAGACAAGTGGTTCCTATACTACCCAATTTGGATGTAAGTGACTAATTGTTTCTTCCATATAAAAATCTGCCAACCTTGTTTCTTACGCCAATTTGGTGCTGGGTGAGAGAACAGAGCTCTATTGGGCAATCGAAATGAGGGCATACGCAAAACGTGACCGAGCCAACGAAGTTGATGGAGCCTTATTTGTTTTTCTAACGACGAGCACTTATTATCAGATACAAAAATACGTCTACGGATGTCAACGTTAGTTATTCGATGTTGGTAACCAACATGTGTTATACTTCTCAAACAACGATGATCGAATTCCTGTAAGCTTCTCAGATCATCAACTCTAAGAGGCCAAGTTTCACTAGCGTATTGTAAGACTGCGCGTACAGATGCATTGTAAACACGACCTTTAAGGCAAAGTGAAATATTCGCGTTTCTCCATAAATGACGAAGGTTCGAGAAAGCTACTCTAGCTTTCGCGATCCGTATTCTCACCTCGTCGGACATATTGCCTACGTTATTGATAGAGCTCCCAAGATATTTAAATCTGTCGACTATGTCTAGATCTTCATTCTGCAGTTGCAACGTTGGAGTGAGTGGTGGGTGATCCTGTAACAGTATCTTACATTGATAGGGTGCGAATTTAATACCGAAAGACGGAACAACGTCTGTTAATCTATTTAAGGTGTTCTGGGCAGCATGCTGATTGTCGAATAATAGTACGATATCGTCCGCATAGTCAAGATCGACTAGCTTATCTCCCGGGAGAACATCAACTCTAGCGTCCTGAATGTGTGGGAGAGTGTTGTTCATAATAGCATCGATTACAAAATTAAACAAAAATGGGGAAAGTGGACAACCTTGACGAACACCACTGCTGGTTGTAAAGTTATGCGTTAATTCGTTGTAAACCTTAACGCGACCAGAAGTATTTGTGTAGAGAGCTCGTATAATATTAACAAATTTAGTGGGCACACCGCTTTTCGACAAGATATGGAATAAAACATTGCGATCCACCGAATCAAATGCACCCTTGAAGTCTATAAAGACGACTATTGTGGGACGGTGATATAAATGTCTCTGTTCGAGAACTTGCATTAAGGTAAAAATATTATCTATACAACCAAGTGGTACGGTTTCCTCATTCCATATAGAATGAAAAAGTTTGGTCAACGCTCCTGAAATTATATCACCACCATCCTTAAACAATCCCGGAAGTAAATCATCGGGGCCTGCGGATTTGCGGCGCTTAAGAGATAGGATTGCAGCGCGTACTTCTAACTCGGATTGTTCTTCGGGACTAACATTCCACACTGTTGATGAAGACATGCTTTCGGGAATCGGAACTGACGCGGGTGGCCAAGAAAATTGATCTCTAAAGTGTTCAGCCCACCTGGGACCTGTTGCGCGGATAGGTAGTAACAAACAGCGACTATTACCTGACGCGAAATCTACTTCCATTTCTACAGCCTTTCTGTTCCAAAAGTTTTCGAGGTCGCCTTTTAGACTGCGCTTAATTTGGCGTCTCATATTGCGACCGGTTTTTATTATGAGTCGAGACAGGTGGAATTTGGCGCCTTATTTCGAGTATCTCCATAGATTTTACAGAGAGCCAGTGATTATTTCTACGGGGTCCTGCTATGCCACATACAGTAGTACCTGCATTGTGCATAGTGGAACTTATCTTGGACCAAAGTATATTCGGATTTTCGCTATTCAGACCAGTTAGATTAGCCTTTAGAATATTTTCATAGTTTTGTCGGAAGGACGGTTGTTCGAGGTTGCCTTCATCAATTTGTGGATTATTCTTAATTATTTTCCCGGAAAATTTTAGAGCAAATCTACAACGGATAAGTGCAACGCATATTGACGACGCACTAGGTAATCGTACGCTCATCTCAGCTAATCCATTCTATTACAAGTCACTCTCCTCTCAATAATTGTTTGTCTTAATTAATATTTTTGATATTATTAGTACTTTTTATTTTCATTTTTATTTGATTATTTTTCTTTTGGTTATACAACTGTGAAGCATCATTTACTAATGAATTTTGTACTGTTGTCCTTGATGATTATGGTGGCGATGATGGCAATGATGATGATGATGGTGATGATGATATACCTATTCTTGCATGTGTTTTTATTCATGGAATTTATTTGAAAAAAATATTATTTTTCTTTAGTTGACTGGGTACAAGCTCATGCACAGGCCTTGCAGCAGCAGCGTCAAAACGTTCAACAGCATCAATTTCTGGCCTCGTCGACACCACCGACTCCTGGTGGGACTTCGAATCCATCCACCTCTGCTAATGTGCTCATGAATACATCTGTAAATTGTGCCGGTTCATCTGCTTATCAAGCCAATTCAACTTGCCATCAAATCCACCAACCTCAGCAACTGTCACAGAATACTTCTGCTTCTATATCTCAAGATAACAAACCGCACTATCAGCTCATTCACCACACAGATCATTTGCAAAAGACAAATCAGCTATCTGCCGCGTCAGTCAATAAGAGTATTGGAAATGGACTGTTGAATGAAAACGAGACACGAAGCACAGATTGCACACATATTGCTACCAGTGTCGGTGGTGGCCTACTTGGAAGTCAAGTGGCACCTGATCAAAATTTGGCTAGTGAAACCGACATCAAATATTTAAGAGACGGGAAAAAACAGGTAAGTCTCATCTTTGTAACCGCTATTTTTGTATTTTAAACAATAAGGTAATTCTCTAGTTTAGACGTTTCTTTTTCCGCCCTATATTGTTAGATGACTTGTATGTTAATAAACTAACTCTTCAATGAAGTTGTAGAAATCTTGGCGTGATTAGAATATATATTGCGCCAAACCAGAATTTGACTATTAACAAGTTTGGAGAGCCAGGTGAAATCGCCGAAGGTATTTTAAATCGTGATTCATCTGCCAGCAACTAACCTTTATACTCAACTTTAACCTCTAGATGCTGTTTGGGGCGGAGACATAATATGTATGCAATTGTGTATTAGGTGTGCGCACCTAGTAACAAATTAGTTCAATTGTGACCAGAAGGATAAACCAAAGATAACATGATCGAAGAGTATAATCTCGTGCACATTCGTTTCGTGTTAACTGGCGACTCATCGGTAGGAGCCGGTATTACGCCCTTTACCAACTATATATTTGGATGAGTAATGTGGGATAATAGGACGGTATAAACACTTATGCGAATGTGTAAACCTATATTAATGAAGCTAACTTTATATTATGTTTTCTTGACAATACGATTTCAGCCAACTCACTATATATATATATATATATATATATATATATATATATATATATATATATATCAGCACTATGGCTATTGTGTCAGTAACCAGCACTAGGAATGGGCGACCTAGTGTTCTTTTACAGTCCACATATAACCATGACAGTGAAACATTAGTCACTTTTGACTTTTGTGTGGCTGGAAATGATGATGATGATGATGATGATGATGACCCAGGACCAACTTTATGTTTGTCGAAATGTTACATGGAACCAAAACTATGAATGCCGAGTCCGCCACAAACAGTACATAACTGTTATATATTTAATTAAATGATGTCATGATTACCGCGAAATGTGATAACTAATATCGATCAAGGCCAGAGTGTATGGATGTACTGGAGTAACAGTTGTTCAGAAATAGTTGTCGGCAACCATGGTGTTAGTACCAACCGATTGCAGCACAAAAGAAAGCAAGGACGCTTTTTACTCCGAATTAAGCTCCTTACTAAGTAAAGCACGAAGTTCGGATATAGTCCTGGTTATGGGTGACATGAATGCTCAAGTTGGTCGTTTAAGCAACACAGAATTTCATTTAGGTGGAAGATACACTCTAAGCTCGACTCGCTATGATAATGGTGAACGGCGTTTGGATAGCTGCGCTGAACATAGACTATATTTAAGTAGTACAAATTTCAGACGTAGTGTTAAACATTGTGCTATATGGCGTCCTCCAGCACCCGGACAACGGTGGACTCAAATAGATCATGTAGCAATTAGTTATAGATGGCGTGGTTGCATCCAGGATTGTCGCTCTTTTTGGTAAACTTATGTCGACTTGGACCATGCACTTATCCGTTGAAGATTTGCACTAAAATTTTCCGGGAAAATAATTAAGAATAAACCCCAAATTGATGTAGGCAAACTCGAACAACCGTCCATCCGAAACAAAACTATGAAAATATTCTTAAAGGCTAATCTAACTGGTCTGAATAGCGAAAATCCGAATATACTTTGGTCCAAGATAAGTTCCACTATGCACAATGCAGGTACTACTGTATGTGGCATAGCAGGCGTAGAAATAATCACTGGCTCTCTGTAAAATCTATGGAGATACTCGAAATAAGGCGCAAATTCCACCTGGCTCGACTCATAATAATACCCGTCGCAATATAAGACGCCAACTTAAGCGCAGTCTAAAAGGCGATCTCGAAAAACTTTTTGGAGCAGAAAGGCTGAAGAAATGGAAGTAGCTTTCGCGTCAGGTAACATTCGCTGTTTGTTTCAACTTATACGCACAACAGGTCCGAAAAAGTTAAGAGTTAGCGAAACTATAAATAATAGTAACAACGAATTAATAACCGATAAAATAAGTCGTATTGACAGGTGGGCTGAACACTTTAGAGATCAATTTTCTTGGTCACCCGCGTCAGTTCCGATTTCCGAAAGCATGTCTGCATCAACAGTGTGGAATGTTAGTCTCGAAGAATCATCCGAGTTAGAAGTACGCGATGCAATCCTATCTCTTAAGCGCCGCAAAGCCGCCGGCCCCGATGATCTGCTTCCGGGATTGTTTAAGGATGGTGGCGATATAATTTCAGGAGCGTTGACCAAACTTTTTCATACTATATGGAATGAGGAAACCGTACCACTTGACTGGAATGAGTCGACCATCATTCCCATCTTCAAAAAAGGCAATCGTAATTCGTGCGATAACCATCGTGGTATAAGTTTGACTCCGGTCGTATCAAGGTTATTTGCTTCGATTATCCTACGTCGTCTTAGCGCTTCACGTGAATCACATACAAGAGAAGAACAGGCCGGATTCCGCACAGGACGAGGTTGTATAGATAATATTTTTACATTAAGGCAAGTTCTCGAACAGAGACATTTATATTACCGTCCCACAATAGTCGTCTTTCTAGACTTCAAGGGTGCATTTGATTCGGTGGATCGCAATGTTTTATTCCATATCTTGTCGAAAGCGGTGTGCCCACTAAATTTGTTAATATTATACGAGCTCTCTACACAAATACTTCTGGTCGCGTTAAGGTTTACAACGAATTAACGCATAACTTTACAACCAGCAGTGGTGTTCGTCAAGGTTGTCCACTTTCCCCATTTTTGTTTAATTTTGTAATCGATGCTATTATGAACAACACTCTCTCACACATTCAGGACGCTGGAGTTGAAGTTCTCCCGGGAGATAAACTAGTCGATCTTGACTATGCGGACGATATCGTACTATTATTCGACAATCAGCATGCTGCCCAGACCACCTTAAATAGATTAGCAAACGTTGTTCCGTCTTTCGGTATGAAATTCGCACCCTCTAAATGTAAGATACTGTTACAGGATCACCCACCACTCACTCCAACGTTGCGACTGCAGAATGAAGATCTTGACATAGTCGACAGGTTTACATATCTTGGGAGCTCTATCAATAACGTAGGCAAAATGTCCGACGAGGTGAGAATACGGATCGCGAAAGCTAGAGTAGCTTTCTCGAACCTTCGTCATTTATGGAGAAACGCGAATATTTCACTTTGCCTTAAAGGTCGTGTTTACAATGCATCTGTACGCGCAGTCTTACTATACGCTAGTGAAACTTGGCCTCTTAGAGTTGATGATCTGAGACGCTTACAGGCATTCGATCATCGTTGTTTGAGAAGTGTAGCAGATGTTGGTTACGAAGAACGAATAACTAACGTTGACATCCGTAGACGTATTTTTGGATCTGACAATAAGTGCTCGTCTTTAGAAAAGCAAATAAGGCTCCATCAACTTCGTTGGCTCGGTCACGTTTTGCGTATGCCCTCATTCCGATTGCCCAATAGAGCTCTGTTCTCTCATCCAGCATCAAATTGGCGTAAGAAACAAGGTGGGCAGATTTTGACATGGCAGAAACAATTAAAGTCACTTACATCCAAATTGGATAGTATAGGATCCACTCGTCTGCACATCACAGTTCTCTGTTAGAAACCCTTAGCAATATGGCAGCGAATCGAGCTCAGTGGCGATCTTGTTTCAGATTTCTAGTAGAATCATCTTCCTAACTTTCTTTTCTTAGTAGGACAAAGTTAGCTGCGAGGTTCGGTTTTTTTTATGACGTGGTACGATGAAATCCGCAATGAAGCTGTGTTGCTGATGTCGCCTTGCCTGAATGCTAACTTGGCCATAACGGTGTTGTGGAGAGGTTTAGTTTGCCTCATTTCTGTGAGTTATCCTGATAAATTTACTCATAGTAGCAAGGTTTTCCTTCTTTTGTGTGGCTGGAAATGATGATAGTACCACGTACCTTTTAGGAAACGATAATATTGGTATCGGGTACTGACACAATAGCCATGATGTTGGTATTCTTTAAAAGCTTGATCAGTTTTTTGTGATGTAAATGATGGGAATGACGTCGATTGTGCTGCTGCTGCTTCTCCTTCGCTTTCCGCCACTACAGTTGAAGGACTTCGTGGTAGTTCAACAAACAGTCAGGTTTGGCTGGATAATAGAATACTATAGCTCTTTTTTACATGAAGTTATTAATACTGCAGTCTACACAAGAAGTGTGGTTTCTGGTGGGAGACCCAAGACAACACATGAATAATGTGGAATGACAGACAAAATTCGCAAAAAATTCATTCGAGCATACACTAACCAATGAAGCGAAAGCCCGATCAAAACTTAGTTTATCGATAAAGCAGTAATCAGATCTCAAACATCACTTAGTCATGCAGTAAGAATGGTCCATTGGCGCACAAAGAAACACATATAAATTCATAAATCAAAACGCAATATACGACATACTCATGCGAATGCTGCAAATAGCCACAAATAGGACTGCGTGATCTTATTAATCCAATCTTATATATATATATATATATATATATATATATATATATATATATATATATATATATATATATATATATAATCATGGTGCTGTCTATGTACAAAAATTAAGAAAATCATAAACACAGACCGTTTCTTTCCGATATTCTTCTCACGTATCTACAAATGAAAATATGGAAATGCCAAACAAATTAGTAAAACGTAAAAATGGGGAGAGTGTGAAATAAGGGAAAAAATAATTAATTGCATGCATCAAACTCAGTTCAAGCTCAATGCCCGAACATGCTTCTTCTGATTGCATAAATCCGCCTGAAGTTTTGAAATAAACATGTTGCGCGACAGGGAATAGATTAATTACCTTATCCTTGTTGTGCTCAACAAGGTGTTTGCATCCACTGTCTTCAATTTAACTCCGAATATTTTAACTTCCATTTTCGGAAGCTATTTTCCATGGAAAGCACACCCAACAAACTTTTTCACAATCAATACGACAAGTGATAAATTTAGTTTAAACTGTCTTATACTTATTTCCAGATCTCTTATGCACTAGGTAAGTGTATGCCATATATATGTGTGTATGTGCCTACATATGTACACTCATTGAAATGAAATGACAATAAGACATGTCTCGGAATTTCATATAATTAAACGAACATTGGTTGCGCGGGCGGTGATACTATTTATTATAATCAAGGTTGCGAACTTTATATAAACACCTGATCCATTAAGTAAATAAATTTGTCAGTATATAGGCTCTACCTAAAGGTAACGCTAACCAAGAAACATTTCTTGGTTTATAACTGAAAATTGTGTGTACTGTGCGGCAGAGTGGCTCAGTGGTTAGAGCACCAGATTCCGAAGCAAACGTTCCTAGTTTCGAGTCCTGTCCGCGGCAAAATCTGGCCAGTACGTGATGAGTTTCACAATAAAGTCAAAACCGGTCTACTGGATGAATTGCCTTTTCTACACTATACATTTCTTAGTTTATACTGACAAATGCATGTACTTTATGGGTCAGGTGTTTATATCAAGTTCGCAACCTTGATTATAATAAATGTCTTCGAGATGATGGGCATTTGTATGTCCCCTTCTTAATTAATATTTAGGAATGGATTTTAGACTTGTTCCAGTGGGACAGCCTCTGTCAGTTCCAATTTCTAGTATCTTCGTGCATTAAATGGAGATAAACCTTTTTGTTATGATATTCCTAAATCCCATACTGTATGTACGATTTTAGAACGATATATTTGTTATTTGAAATCACTGGGAAAATCAAATGATACATTTCTTAAATTTAGCACATCAGGTGAGCGAACTGAAATTTACGATTGAAAATGAATTATGTGGCAAATTACCATTTCTGGATGTCAAGTTAATTAGAAATGGGGAAAAAATTAGAACGAGATGCTTATTGGAAGGAAACTTACTCAGGTATCCTTCTTAATTTCAAGTCACATCATCTATATAGAATGAAAATCAGTATCTTAAAATCGATGAAAGTTAGCAGCTTAAGATTAACAGATTCAAAACGTAGGAAGATTGAATTAGGTAGACTGCAAGAAATATTTAGTGCTAATGGGTACCCTTAAAGTTAATAGAAACTAGTATGATGAGCGTCATAAGTAAATTTAATCATAATTTGAAATAAGTGAAGTCAAATAAAACAAGAGAGGATTGGAGTGTCATGTTAATACCTGACTCCAAACTAAGTAGGAAATTAAAAATGGTATAATTGAAATAGAATATTCTTACTATTCAAAATAGACCCCTAACATAGGCACTAAACTTCCCAACCAAATGGAGAGAATTGAACCGTTAGGCACATCAGGTGTGTATAAAATTCGGTGTAACGACTGTAACCTCATGTATTTGAGTGAAACTATGCGCCCAATTATGGTAAGAAGAGGGGAACATAGAACTGTATGCAAACATGGTCATGTTGTTAGATCGGATCTTGCACGTCATACGGTAGAGACAGGGCACACAATTAATTGGGACAGTTGCAGACGCATACCAATTTGTTGTCGTAGTAGATCGAAAAGATTGATTAGATAATCCATCGAAATTATATCGAGAAATGAGATAATGAATGAAACAGCCGTAGAAAAATCAATAGATCCGATATGGAATACAGCATTAAATAACGGAAGGAAGCAAAGGTTGAATGATGTTTTCATTGTTCGAATCAGAATCAGAAACTCGCCCAAGTCAAAGATTAAGAACATTGGAATGATATTAATTTACAGAGGGCGGATTATCTCAAAATTTCATTCTAGATTACATATAATCTCATTTTTTATAAATATAGGTTCTTTTTGTAGCGTAGCGCCTTGTAACAAACCTTTACGTTTTTTAGGAAAAGGCAAATTTCCTTTGCACTATTACTATTATCTTTCTTTATCAGGCAATTTTCAAATTTCTTATATGACCTCTTTTTATTTTACTTTTTATCCTATTGAAACGCTATCCCTGTCTCATTTAGTTTTGCTAATTCGTAATTATTTACTGTGAAAATTTTGCACCCGGGTATTCAAAATATCTTGCCCCATCCTTACCGGGATGCCGCTCATAATTACTACATTTAGGAACATAAGTGTAAAAATAGGTTCGACGTGTATTCAAAGAGGAATGGACATTTATCACTTTAGTTTCACTTGGATGAGTGATACACGTGCTGCTAATTATATGTAAGTGATTATTTCTCCGTCTTAAACAAACGCCCACACACATGCACACCCACAGGCGTGGCGTACGCTTATTTAGTTAATCGTCAGATATTGTTAAATTGCTTTAATTTCGCTTGGATGAGTGTGGAAGTGCACATACGCTCATCTAGTGAATCGTTAGTGTGTGTTATTTAATCACTGAAATTTCATTTCGATGAGTGTACACACACAGACACAAACACAAAATATATGACGTACACTTACCTAGTGTAAAGATAGTTATGCTTACGAGATCTAGCAATAAGTATAAATGAGACAGTTTAAACTAAATCTACCACTTGACATATGGATTGTCAAATTATTTATGAGATGCGCTTTCCGTTGTAAAAGGCTTCTGAAACCGGAAGTTGAAATATTCCGTCCTCAGTTTGTTTATGGTTTAGCTTCGTATGTGGCTAACTCATTTCTGTTATTACATTTAGTATTTATCTTAAATGCTACGTCTGGAGAACATATTTGTGAGGTTTCAATTATACGTTGCGCATTTGCAGATGTGTATTCACCATTTGATTTAAAGTAAGCGTTTAAGCTGCATTATTCAATTATTCATGTTATTAACCGTCTGGTTAATCGGGTTACGCTAGCTGATCGACAACTTGCGCATGCATATTGGTAAATAATATTTGAGGTAGACATTAACGACTGTTTTTCTTTGACTACTGGTAAAAGTAAGTGTGCTACCTTAAATAGCACTTGTAGGTTAACTACATTAAATTTGCATGTTGATGTCGTGTTAACTTTCTTTTGTGCTGTGTCAGAAACCGCACCCCCCTTAAATGCGATGTTCAGGTAAATTACCTTCTTTCCTGGTTCCAAATACGTCTGTAACTTTTGAAGTCCTCCTTTAATAGTTGACTCAATTTTAACATATGGGAAGGGTATTTTGGAATTTATTGTGAGTCGCATTCCAAAACAACACACACACATGTTTGCATGTGTGTACACATCTTTTTACATGTGTTGCTGTTTGGACTTGGTACGTCATGTTACAAATGTATGATAAAATTAATAAATTTTTCATCTTAACGGTACATGCATCAACGCGACGTACTTTTTTGAATTTACTGATTTCTTATTTAACCAAATTACATATTTTTGAAGGCATCCGGTCCTATTTCATCGTCACTTCGTGCCAACTCTTCCATGCTTGATCAAAATTCAACTGGCTCAATTAGTGACAACGCTAATACATCCTGTCATAATGGAGGCTCGACTATAACTTTTCGCGATAATCATTCATCTGAATCACACATAGTAGCGAAAGATGACTCAATTAAACCAGCTACAAAGCTAACTGAGTCAAGAACTTCGAGGAACCTAACAGCCGCTATTTCGTCAGGTGGTCAAGAAAAACCTGCGTGAGTTGTTTTGTGCTATCTTTCATTTCAATCATGGATGCGCTGGTATAATATTCGTACAGAAGCTTGTGTATATTCACCTAAAATATAAAAGTGACGAGAAAACTAAGCGCATACATGGTAGATTTTGTTCTGTATCGGCGCCAACAATTTGCTGCTAATTTAGTTTTAATTACATCCACCAAGAAACTTCCTCTACCTAGTTTGAAAGACAAAATTAAACTAAATTCAATGTTACCTACAATTGTAATTGTACATGTTGAAAATCTTATTTTTGGTAAACGCATTAGAAATGAAAATTCATATAATTAAACGAACATTGATAACAATTATTATAATCAACGTTGCGATCTTGATATAAACACCTGACCCATTAATTAGTTACATATGTCAGTATAAACTAAGAATTGTATAGTGTAGAAAAGGCAATTCATCCAATAGACCGGTTTCTGGCCAGTACATGATGAGTTCTCAATAAGGACGAAGCCGGTCTACTGGATGAATTTCCTTTTCTAAACTATACAATTCTTAGTTTATACTGACATAGGTAAGTAGTTAATGGGTCAGGTGTTTATATCAAGACCGCAACCTTGATTATAATAAACGCATTAGAAGACTGAATTCACGATAGTCAGAACACGTATTGACGTGGTGTCATGTGAAAAGAGCGGCACACAAAAACACCGCTTTTTAATTTCAATTAAGGCTAGGTGGGCGAACATACTTTACTACTAGGAAGATATTGCTGTAAACAGACGTTTTCGAGAACTGTACAAACCATTTATTCGTGTAGTGGCATTGGCATGTGGCTTTATAATCCGCACCGAAAACGGTGTTTAGTTTTGTCTATAAAAGTTTTTGAACTTCTCAAAGTCTGGTTCGTTCACTGGAAATGTATAAATCCCAATTTTATTTTTCAATACAAATGTGATTTAAGATAAATGTAAATTTCATGCATTGACATATTTTGTAAATCAACGTGAACACCGAGAATAATTGCATAACAAATTGCATTATTTACTATTTCAACTAATCAATTCGAAATGTTTATTTCGTGCAGTGTCTCGCTTACTATATGCGCCGGAAATATTTAATGTATAATCCTGAACCGTAGTTTTCCCTTGCATTCGTCATCATAATGTCATATTTTTAAACTCTCAAATAGTAGTCGCTCGGTTGATGAAAAAAATAATTTGGTGAACAATGGAATCAAAATCTCCCCGCTGGCAAAGATGTCAACAGTGTGACTACTTGCTATCGCTTGATGGAGGAGATCCCCTGATATATTTTGGGTAATGTAGAGCTGCAGATTTTAAAAGTATGGGTGCAACGGCCAGCCCTATAGTTTAACAAGTTTAAAGGCGCCGTACACTGTAATCATTTTTCACTGGAGGAACTAGTGATGCGCGTGGCAGCGCGTTCATCAATTGATCAGACCTTCCCATGTATCTGAGCTTTGTCGAATTTGAACAGCTCGTATAGCATCATTTACAGTCAAAAACAAGGATTGCGTTTAACGAAATCTGTCAGTTCACCCAACTCCAATACGAAATACTAATTGAAACGGTAGCATGGGCATATAGATTGATCGTCAGATTGATCGAAATTTTGCCTTACTTACCACTAAGGGTAGCTTGGTTTTGCTGACGACATTAGGAATTCGCTTATGTTCCATTCAAGTGTATCCAGATTCACAATTCTGTGCTAAATATAGGACATCGGTCGCAAAGTGTTCCGTGTCGACCACACAGTTGGCCAATGATTTGCGCAGAGACGAATATCACCATCAGGAACAGCTACGAACCAAACCGGGCTGATGGAGCAGTACTGTCTCTGCGAATACAGAAAGCCATGACAAATCCACAATAGTCCAAAAATAGATTACGTGTAGTTGCTGATGTCGCCTTGCCCGAATGCTAACTTGGCCATAATGGTGTTGTGGAGAGGTTTATTTTGCCTCATTTCTGTGATTTATCCTGATAAATTTACTCACAGTAGCAAGATATTCCTTATCTCTCTGCCTCTCTCTCTCATAAATCTCACTAATACTTTGTCTAAATTCACTTATATACTTTTTTCACTCCTTATGGTTATATGGCAGTGAAACATTAGTCACTATTGGCTTTTGTATGGCTGGACATGATGATGATTATGATTATGATGATGATGATGATGATGATGATGATGATGATGAGTTGCATCCGACACTAAATCAACCGAGTCATGAGTATGAATTTACAGTGTGCACATACAGCGTATATACGACTTGCTATGTCAACGAAATAATGTAAGTCTTTTATGGATGAGAAAATTCTAAATGTAGTAACCTCATCAGATTAGACTGTAGCTGGGCAAAGACGCAGATAAGTCGATCGTTGCGCGTTCGTGGTCTGTGTCAACATTGTATGCATGTGACTCGCATTTATAGGAAACATCGAGCGAACCGTTCAGGACGTAAGTATTATAGAAGACTGATGAAATTAAAATCGTATGAATACTCGTAACACTTAGTTTGGGCTAACACGACAGTTCCGGTTAGTTTTGGTCTTCATAAAGGATTATGTGAATAATATTGACTGAATTACATTTAGTATTTACTTTAGCTAACCGTTGTCGATGTAGAGGCCCTAGAACAAGTTCTAGGTGTTACAAAATGACCAAAATCAAACGAAATCCGACCGGTGGGTGGAAATTCGCGAGACATTTGGCATTATTGTAACCCTATGACTCCACGGAGGTACCTGATCCGACACTGTCGTAATGGCATTTCCAACGGACCAGGTGTCAATCGTTTCAGACACCTAAGACGTCGGTAATAATGCAGTGTTTCAGGCTGATGATAGACCGGCACAATATGTCAGTCGTACCTCATTTAAAGCGGAACGCCACTATACTGATACTGAAAAGGAATTGCTGTCATCGAAAGTCCTGTCGACGTATATGCATTTTACGCATTGACAGTCGCTGGGCATTGGGAGAAATACATTACAAACACGAAGACGAAAACATTACGGCGGATGCATTTGGTCGAATCAGTACAGTGTGGACATCTCCCAGGTTGTGCATTAGTGTGGCCTTGCAGAAGGATGGTGTGGTAAGACATTTATTAAGCAGTTCCGAATGCTTCCAACGATGGAGGACATATTGGTGCGCAAAGACGATGAAAAAATCAGTAGTACGTGCTAGTGGGGAAGATATTTAATCATCCTGGCGCCAAATGGCTGAAAAATGTTTGAGAACGAAATGTTCTACATAGGCATGAAGAGAAACATTCAAAGTATGGTCAGCAATGCAACATCGGTAAAAAGCATGAGCAGCAACGTTGCAAAGTTACAACGGCTGATAGAAGAATCAATTCCTAAACGTTTATTTAATAGAGTCTTATTCAGTTACTCGCGGTGGTGCTTACTTACTTTACTTTACTTTACTGCGGCTGGCTCCTTTTGGAGGATAAGCCGGCTCCATAGAAATCCCGGATTATACCTCTCCATGCCGGGCGGTTGGCAGCCATTTCGGAACATCAAACATTCCAACACCCGAAATAAATAGGTGTTTTCGCGCTGATACAGAGCGCGTCGCTTGCCGGGGACGCCGTAGCATGAACGGTATTTGTGACATTTCATGGAGTTTCTCGGGAATTTGGTACAAGTGGTGTCCCCTCACCTCGGCTTTTTGATCGAGGACGCACCTCTAGCCTTTGCACATCCAAGCGCAGACTGCAAGGCAGCAGTAAGTTGCATGGTTGCCGGTGGCTGTTGAGAGCTCATTCGCCATTCGGAAGTACGGGGTACTGTCCAGGAGTCCATGTAATCCTGTGGCTGTTGAACCCTTTTGTGGCGGGGAACACACGCCGAGTCATGGTGCCGTCTTCGGGCTCATGTGGTATTTTATAGGAGATCCGATTGCCAGTCGGAAATCCACCACGCCCTGGTGACACCACCGCCATAGCCCCGTTAGCCCATGTACGATCGGCCATCGAGACATGGTTGACACCGTCGTACCACGTTGAGGAGGGGATGGCCTTTACGACGGACTCGCGGTGGTGGGATGTACATATTCACAATGGTCAAAAATTTCACACGGTAAATAGAATCTGTGCTGTTAGCTAACCTCAAGACGTCTCGACTCATTCGGCATCTCGATGTGCGATGGATAAGTCGCTTTGTATATGCTGCAATTGTTTCATAGCAGAACGACGGTAATTTGAATAAGCAATGTGGTTTACAGCGCCTATCGCCACTGGATTTGTTCCGATGGCGTTGACGACGAGTCAAAAGTGCGCTTGTCCGGAAAGCTGGTTCTGCGAGCCAGCGAGGTCGAATATCACCTGCGGGAATCATTGAGCGTTTGTAAAAGTCATGGTGTGTTATGTCCTCCGGCCAATGGGGAGATGCTAATTTAATCATTTTTCAAACTAATTTTATCATCTACAGGGCGAATTCTGCAAGTTTCTGCGTTGTTATACAACTTCCTGTATTGAGAATTGTGAAGACAATGATATAACGTATAATTCTTTATTGCAAAAACTTAGAACAACAATTACATAATAAGTCCGTCTTTACAACTACTTACATTTCTTAAAATCGCCAATTCTAATTTGTTATAAATTGTAAACGCTGAATTTCTATTAAATGATCAAATTCGCTTTATATCACGCGTGTAACGCTTCGTTAATTCGATTACGCATTACGTTTTATTTATTAAATAAATGGGAATAAACTTTTTAATCAAGAAATTCATTGATATACTTATCCGCACTTCTATACTATACTTAATCGCAGTATTTTACTTAATTAAGAAATAAAACATATAAGATCTATCTAGATATTAATTTTCTGCAAGCACTTTCACTTATGGTTTTGATTCGCATTTAATGAGCATATAGTCTTATGCATATTGATTTCTATTTCTATTTGCCAATATGCCGCTCCTCTGTGGTTCATGACCTATCGTAGTCTGTGATAGGGTTGCAGATGCATGTACCGCAGCAACACGATGTAACATCATCTAAAGACCTATCACAGGCATCTCGTCCACATTTGGCTGAGGCCCTTTGAAAAAAGTTGGTAATTGATGTCAGGCCAATCGCATTGCAGGCTGTCAATGGCAGTCCATATTCCGTTGACCGAATGGAGACGAAGCGAAATACTTTTTGATCTAACTAACTAAATGTGTACAGGCTGTCGCCTGATTAGATCAGGCGATTTATCGTCATATGAGAGGTGATGCAGTGGTACAGCTATCTGTATCTATTCCATAAACTTCGACAAAGCATGAAGTAGCAGTCAATGATGGATTTTGTATTGCTGTCTGTTATGAAGATTATGATCCGGTCTTTTATAAACAATTAAAAACGTAGATTATGATACTCTAGATTTTCTTAATGTGTTACTCAAAAGTATAGCTGATTACACGTTGTGCAGATCAGTCTTCCTAAAGAAAAACTAGGTAGCGCAATATTTACATTTCAAAAGCTACTGTCATTGAAATGAAAAAAGCTTAGTTGAGACACTGTTTAATATGACATTACTCATTTGTTCGCTAAATTGTTTGCAGACTGACTTTGATTTTGTGCGTAGCGCTTATTATTAACATTTACCCAACATATATTATAAAATTGCCTTAACCTAATGATATAAGAAAACATGTTTTGAAATTTTGTACAATTGATATGAAACAGGCGTATATTCACATGAAATATAAAGGTGAAGAGGCAATTGAGCGTATAAAAAAGATCGTGTTCCGCTTTGATGTTCACATATTTTACAGATAGCTTAGTTTTGATTTCTTCTACCACCAAACTTCCTCTACCTAATTTGAAGAATATAATTTCACTGAAATCTGCGTCTAAGGTTGTATACATGAGAAATCATATTTACGGAGTACTCACCAACTTGGTTTATGTAAAATTCGATTGACGCTGCACATAAATCTATAACTCAACATGTTTATTCCTGTGAAAATTGCAACATGCCACTAAAAAGCTTTTCCGTTTTATTTAAGAGTAGGTATGCGAGTATACACACATATTTAAAGGAAATCGCAAGAAATAGACATTTTTCAGACTTGTACAAACGAAACAAATTTATTCGTACGCAGGCATTACCATAAAGTTTTCCAAGCCTCATACGAATCTGTATTTCGTTTTTGTCTATTTGAATTTTATGAAATAATATATTTGTTCTGTACTTGTATCCTGGAAAGTTTCTTTCTATTTAAACAATTTTATTTCTTACGCACTATTTACCCATTAAATCAGTTAATATGACGGAAAGAAAGTGATGCTGTACCAATGTGAACGTGCTTTTTAAAATTACATACTTGGAAATGGGTAGCGTTGGCTGCTTAGTTTAATTATTATCATTGAAATTGTTCAGCTACACTGCCTTAATTACCAGTTTAAATCGTCATCATATCTTATGTATTAGTTAAATTGGTGTAATATGGAGTAAGGGCTCTGCGTAACAGCGTTAACAGTATTTTATTATAGCAGATGGGTCTTAGTAGCATTATCTAACCGGAATGAGTTTTCGGGAAGTGTATACTTCTGCAGATGTAATGTATGTATAATAATGTCTCGTGAGTTCTCTATGGAGGAAGCGGTGGACGAATTTCTGCTGAAACTACCATTATTGAGTGAAAATATAAAGGAACTTAGCTGGAATAGGAGTCACTCTGTTATTGAGAACGTTAATTTGAGGAGCGATGAAATAAACATCTCTCCGCTGACAAATTAGGATTGCATCCAAGTTAGTGTTATTATAATTTCATTGTACCCTTTTTGTTACCTTCTGAAAAGCTTTATTTTATGCCGTCTATTTTAGACTCCTTATCGTTTCTCCTTTCTGTGTTTTTAATGTTATATTATTTATTTCACATTATAGAGTGCTTATTTGATCAGTTCTTTTCTTTCTTCTATCCCATTTCTAATTCTTCTTGTCTGTCTTTATTAGTATTAAAACTTAATGAATTTTTCTCCATAAATAATTTTCTTTATGGTTCTTTCATATTGTGTGGAAACACCATTCAAGTTTGAAAATAAGTCGTTGAAATGATGGCTTTTAGAAAATTCATTGTGCCATTCCCGCGTACAAGTGGTAAAATACTTTTGTCGGGTACAAAAATCAAATTACCTTAATCAAGGTTGCAATTTTGATATGAACACTTGCTCATTAGGTGCATACATTTGCCAATATAAACCAATATTGTTTAGCGTAGACCGGTGTCGTCCTTACCGAGAACTCATCTCCTGATGTCCAGAATTTACCTCGGACGGTTCGAACCTGAACACGTCTGCTGAATGGTTAGAGCACCAGATTCCGAACCAGACGTGCCCAGGTTTGAGCCCTGTCTGCGGCAAATTCTAGACAATATGTTATAAGGTGTACTGGATGAATTGCTTTCTCTACACTATACAATTCTTAGTTTATACTGACAAATGCTTGTACATAATGGGTCAGGTGTTTGTATCAAGATCGCAACCTTGAGTAAGGTTTATTTTTATCACCGCCCGTTCAACCAATTTTCGTTTTACAAAAATCGAATGTTAGATTATAACCAATCGAAATAACAAGCACTGTGGATTTGCTAATTGCAGACATTTTGTTTTGGAGGTGATGCACGTACCAACTTGGGGGCTCCCACATTTGACACTATTTCCATTTTAATTTTCCGCTTATGTTACTTTTAGAAAATTTTAAAATATATTTACCTGCAGAAAATTGAGAAGAAAATAATAAATAAATATTTCTTATATCTGGCAGTATATCTTTTCATCTTTACACATGGGAATGATACTATTAGTTAAAAATAAATTTTTCTTGTTTGTTTCCATCCTACCGGTTTTCAGAGCAATGTTTTTAACCCCCAAATTAATTACATTTTTTGTTTCACTTTTTTCAAATGTGTAGCTGGCTTCCACTTATTTTATTTACACCCCAGTCGCTATAATTTTTTCACGTTTATTCTCAGCATCGTTTTTTCTTTATTCAAAAACATCTAAGGATATTATTTCAATCGTTTGTAGGAAAACGGACTACTTTGAATTCTTTCGTTAATTTACCTTCATTGATACCTTGGAAGTTTTACGTTTTCTTCAGCCATTTGAAGAAAAAAAATTTCTCATGCTTCATTCATTTGTCTATCCACTCCATGTGAACATTTTAGCTTTACTTAAAGCTAACAATTTTTTATACAATTCCGTTTCTTCCTGTCTAATAGACCCTCTACATCGTCTTCCGGTGGAAAAAGTTATGTGCCACCTCATCTTCGTGTAGGTCAGCAGAACATTTCTGGACGCACGGTGCTGCCTGCTATAATGCCCGAGGAGGACGAAGAAGACGATGCGGACCAAACGAACACAAAGAAAGAGAAGAGCGTTTCATCAACAATGCCCACGACGGAAGCCAAACCGACGGGCATGATAACTTCTGAAGGTAATATGGCAGCTGATGATCAACTTAATACAGACATTGGCGGTAGAAATGCACTTGGACACGCTGGAGTCCCTGTTAAGAATTTGGTTGATAGGGATCATATTAACCGTGACAATCATCAAATGACAGTGCCGACAAGTAGCCGTGAATTAGGCAGACCCGGAGCAAATTTAAACGGAGATGCTCAATATGACAAACACGAGAGTAGTTTTACTTTTTTTTTTAAATTACGCTCATCATAATTGTTATATACCCTTTTAGATGTATATGGTTTATAACTCAGGCACAAACAGCCGATGGGCTCTAGCCAATATTATTGGTGCCCGTAGCCATAGAAATTCCGGCTTGACGACCGGCGGGCTCAAGAATACAGGATCCTACGTGTATTACAGAACTAGTTGCACCATCCCTATCTACGCGTTATTGGCTTCGAACATCTGGTTCCACAGAGTCCTCTCAAGCCGGTAAATGGGGCGTTGGTATTGCCCTTAGCGCGCGAGCTGAAGCTTGCTTAATTGAATGGATCCCTTTAAATAGTCGATTGTGTGCGGCACGTTTAAATACATCTACTAAAATCAAAGCAAAAAACCGTTATCATCGTTGCCTCTTCGTTGTATCTGCATATGCTCCTACCGATTGCAGCACAGAAGAAAGCAAGGACGCTTTTTACTCCGAATTAAGCTCCTTACTAAGTAAAGCACGAAGTTCGGATATAGTCCTGGTTATGGGTGACATGAATGCTCAAGTTGGTCGCTTAAGCAACACAGAATTTCATTTAGGTGGAAGATACACTCTAAGCTCGACTCGCAATGACAATGGTGAACGGCTTTTGGATAGCTGCGCTGAACATAGACTATATTTAAGTAGTACAAATTTCAGACGTAGTGTTAAACGTTGTGCTACATGGCGTCCTCCAGCACCCGGACAACGGTGGACTCAAATAGATCATGTAGCAATTAGTTATAGATGGCGTGGTTGCATCCAGGATTGTCGCTCTTTTTGGAACACTTATGTCGACTCGGACCATGCACTTATCCGTTGTAGATTTGTACTAAAATTTTCCGGGAAAATAATTAAGAATAAACCCCAAATTGATGTAGGCAAACTCGAACAACCGTCCTCCCGACAAAACTATGAAAATATTCTAAAGGCTAATCTAACTGGTCTGAATAGCGAAAATCCGAATATACTTTGGTCCAAGATAAGTTTCACTATGCACAATGCAGGTACTACTGTATGTGGCGGAGCAGGCCCCCGCAGAAATAATCACTGGCTCTCTGTAAAATCTATGGAGATACGCGAAATAAGGCGCCCAATTCCACCTGGCTCGATTCATAATAATACCCGTCGCAATATAAGACGCCAACTTAAGCGCAGTCTAAAAGGCGATCTCGAAAACTTTTGGAACAGAAAGGCTGAAGAAATGGAAGTAGCTTTCGCGTCAGGTAATAGTCGCTGTTTGTTCCAACTTATCCGCGCAACAGGTCCGAGAAAGTTAAAAGTTAGCGAAACTATAAATGATAGTAACAACAATTTAATAACCGATAAAATAAGTCGTCTTGACAGGTGGGCTGAACACTTTAGAGATCAATTTTCTTGGCCACCCGCGTCGGTTCCGCTTCCCGAAAGCATGTCTGCATCAACAGTGTGGAATGTTAGTCCCGAAGAACCATCCGAAGTACGCGATGTAATCCTATCTCTTAAGCGCCGCAAAGCCGCAGGCCCCGATGATTTACTTCCGGGATTGTTTAAGGATGGTGGCGATATAATTTCAGGAGCGTTGACCAAACATTTTTTATACTATATGGACCGATGAAACCGTACCACTTGACTGGAATGAGTCAACCATCATTCCCATCTTCAAAAAAGGAAATCGTATTTCGTGCGATAACCATCGTGATATAAGTTTGACTCCGGTCGTATCAAGGTTATTTGCTTCGATTATCCTACGTCGTCTTAGCGCTTCACGTGAATCACATACAAGAGAAGAACAGGCCGGATTCCGCGCAGGACGAGGTTGTATAGATAATATTTTTACATTAAGGAAACTTCGCGAACAGAGACATTTATATCACCGTCCCACAATAGTCGTCTTTCTAGACTTCAAGGGTGCATTTGATTCGGTGGATTGCAATGTTTTATTCCATATCTTGGCGAAAAGCGGTGTGCCCACAAAATTTGTTAATATTATACGAGCTCTCTACACAAATACTTCTGGTTGCGTTAAGGTCTACAACGAGATCGTACGAGGTATATTTCAAAACATAAATTTAATATGGTATAGGAGATTCAATCTCATGATGAATCGCGAAGCTTTCCATATATATGCAATGCGGATTGATCCTCACTAGTCAGTTTGCCGTCGTACTCTGATGATGATCATGGAACGTCGAAAAGCGTCAGTGCGTTGCGACTGGCGGTAGTTTTGCTATGTTGTTCGACGACTGGTTATATGCAATGGGATTGGTGTTTACTTCAAGCTCGCAAACTTGATTTAAAGAATTTTTACCACCACCCGCGCAATCAATTATTGCTAAATTGTATTGCCTATGTATGTATATGTGGCGAAAGCTGCAAAGGGTTAATGTTCGTGACTGCATAGAAATTGTACAGCCGACATTTCCAGTCGAGTACAATGTATGTGACACTATTAGAGGTGAGAGCCGCATTTCTAATTTTGCTTTCCATATATTTGCAATGCGGTTTGATCCTCAAGGTCAATTTCATCGTACCCCTAATGATGATCATGGAAGGTCGAAACGCGTCAATGCATGCGATAGGCCGTAGTTTTGCTGTTGTTGGAGGACTAGTTAAATACAACGGGATTGGTGTTTACTCCGAAGACGTGGTGTATTTACCATTTACTATAGATATATATATATATATATATATATATATATATATATATATATATATATAAATTACGCAATACCTAATACACAAGTTATATCTTTTAATTATCCACAACAAACAAGATATAGATTTAATAGATCCATTATTGTATGTTTGATATAACTACTCATCGGCCTGCATTTACAGTAGCAAGGATCGGTCTGAAAGTTTGGTATTGGCTACGGCATTCTACAAGGATATGTTGTTAATCGAACCTTGTTCACGACAACACTCAGGATAAGTGATAGCAGGATATCTGGCATCATATGCTGAAATTATTGATATGTTTGCAGAAGGGCAAGGTGAACTTCATCGAGTCATTAATTGCATCCTTTACCTATCTGAAGTTAAATGCCCATAAATTGTTCGTTATGACCTATTTCGCTTCGAAGCTTAAATTCCTGCTGAACGGCGTCTTGCTACCAGCGACTCAAGTTTTTTGGTACGGAAAATTATGTAAATCAGTGTATTCGTTCAATTTGGTTCAAGTCATTGCCAGTTGAGCATCAGGTGGCATTGCTCAAAAGCAAATCTTACGAACGGACCAGTTCAATTTCGACCATTCTCTAATAATCGTGATACTGATGCTCTGATTACGCCGCATCATACCCTCGCTGACCGAGAGACACTCGAATAAACGAAAATATGTGGGTGCCATGCGGAAAACAAGGTTGAGTGGAGAAGCTTGATGAATTCTACAATATTAGTATGGGCTCCTCTAGAACGCATCGTACGAGAGGTCTATATCTCAATTAATGTATGTGTATATAAGGACAGCCCTTAGCAGAAGCGCCTGGAATATCATCATGGCTTGTCAAGATACTGATAATTATATCCCTTTAGTATAGTCAAGTTTAATAACAAGGCCAACTAGTACGAGTGGCTATAGCCTGCATTTTGCCAGTGCGGGAGTTTCTTTTGATATATTCCAATTATTCCTATCCGGATTACCAAAATTAAAGAAAATCTGCTTTACCTAAAGCTAACTAACAAATAGGTGATGTTATTTTTTCATAATGATATACGTAGTTAATATTAATTAATTTACTGTTATTAATGAACAAAATGGTTGACCTAAAATGTCATGAATTTTTAATTCTTTTTCAATTTTTCGTTGCAAATATAGTCGTAAACGAGCTAGGTAAAAAAATTTTTTTAAACATGAGAGTTTAAACTATTTGCATTATGATTGTGCTCGAAGGATGCACTTGTAAACTTTCGCATTTTTTCTCCATCAAAATTTTTTTTTGTTTCTCACTACAAAATATTTGACATTATGTAATAGCCTTGTATCATACCTAAATTTTACTCACTTTAGTTTTGATTCTTTAGTCAAACCTGAAAGATTACAATGTCGTGATACGTGTCATGTGTTACTGAACTTTCTATATGTTTCTATGTACGTATGTAGGTAGGTATGCATTTATGTATGCATGTATGCATATATGTATGTATGTATATATGTATGTATGTATGTATGTATGCATATATGTATATATGTATGTATGTGTGTATGTATGAATGTATGTATGTATGTATGTATGTATGTATGTATGTATGTATGTATGTATGTATGTAATTTAGCTATAGAGGTTTTGGATGTATGTATGAATGTATGCTGTATATATTTATACATATTTGTGTATCTGATTTTTTAGGTAGGTATGCATGTGCCTAGGTATTTTAGTATATATATATATATATATATATATATATATATATATATATATATATATATATATATATATATATATATATATAGGTATGCTGTTATCGAAAATTATCTATAATATGTAATTTATATTTATTCTTTTCGTGCGTAAATGATAGATCGATTGGCGCGTGCTGTGGATGTCAGTCATTCTGTAGTAGCTGTCAGCAGCTCAAGTACTGCATCGAACAAACCATTGGAATGTCGATTATCTCAACTGGAGATTAGTCGAAAAGGTGCAGCCGTTGAAAGTAATGCTGGAACATTGCGTTCTGGAGCCTTTGCTAGCTCGACTGTTGAGAGACAGCAGGTATATTTTGATTTATACATGCATATTTTTTGTGTTTATGTTTTTATAAAGATATTTTCGGCATATGCCTTTTAGTGTAAAGAAGAATAGTTTGCAAGTTAACGCTGGAAACCAAACGTCATATCAGCTTCGGCGAGATATTCTTACTTTACTTATTACTTTACTGCGGCTGACTCCTTTTGGAGGATAAGCCGGCTCCACATTTCATGGAGTTTCTTGGGAATTTGGTACAAGTGGTGTCCCCTCACCACTCGGCATTTTGATCGAGGACGCACCTCTAGCCTTTGCACATCCAAGCGCAGTCTGCAAGATAGCAGTAAGTTGCATGGTTGCCGGTGGCTGTTGAGAGCTCATTCGCCATTCGGAAGTACGGGGTACTGTCCAGGAGTCCATGTAATCCTGTGGCTGTTGAACACTTTTGTGGCGGGGAACACACGCCGAGTCATGGTGCCGTCGTCGGGCTCATGTGGTATTTTATAGGAGATCCGATTGCCGGTCGGAAATCCACCACGCCCTGGTGACACCACCGCCATAGCCCCGTTAGCCCATGTACGATCGGCCATCGAGACATGGTTGACACTAGATGATTGTAAATTTCATACAGAAAGAGATGACAGCTACTTACCTATCTAAAATGAAATGCAAAAAACTCGATTGTAGAACTATGTCCTTCACGTAGTCAAAATATGCTAATCTACAGCCTGGGAGACTCTAGACGCCTGAATCTTAGAGAGCAGTTAATTACGATACCTATTACTAAATTACATAATAATAGAGATGGTAAATAGCATGCTTCTGCTGATGGGATACAGTTTTCATCTCGTTACAGGTACGTTTGAACTACCCACTGACACTTTGTGCTAGATGGGTAATGATGGAATGAGAGCAAGCGTGCAAGACGATAAAGATAAGTTTACACTGCTGAAGGAAGTTCTTGCCGTTGGCGCCAAGGCAAATCGTTTTCGTTAACCTTGTTTGTCAGACTTCATAAGAGAAGGAAAATTCTGAATACAAACCATTCACAATTGGAATAAGTGGCGTAATGTTCTTTTACAGCACCAATATAACCATGAATAATACGAACAAGAATCGATTTATACTACATCATCCGACGTGCATAATAAAACGGTCTCCTGATATACTAAGATGTACAGCTTGAATAAGCAAAGTAAAGCTATTGCAGACACCCTCATTTTAAATTTTGCCGCTTTTCCTTCACTTTCCTTTTCATAATCTCCCAACAATTTGTTTTTACATGTTATAAATAAAATCGATATTGATAAAGTAACTAAGCCAAATATCGAATGTTGTTCGACTAAACTACCATGCATTATACACATGTTAAGCTTTAACGTCAGCGCATTTAGTATGTGAACATTAAGCAAAACTAGACAACAATAATCTCTATTGCATACGTTGGATATATTGGAAATTGTTATATTTTGTGCATGCGAAGCTAGAATTCAGAACCCTATAAGTATTATCGAAATGAGTTCACCATTCATATCTACGCGGTATTGGCGTTTGTGGACTCATGTAGCAATTAGTTATAGATGGCGTGGTTGCATCCAGGATTGGCTTTCTTTTTGGAACACTTATGTCGACTCGGACCATGCACTTATTCGTTGTTGATTTGCTCTAAAATTTTCCGGGAAAAGAATTAAGAATAAACCCCAAATTGATGTAGGCAAACTTGAACAACCATCCTTCCGACAAAACTATGAAAATATTCTGATGGCTAATCTAACTGGTCTGAATAGCGAAAATCCGAATATACTTTGGTCCAAGATAAGCTCCACTATGCACAATGCTGGTACTACTGTATTTGGGATAGCAGGCCCCCGTAGAAATAATCACTGGCTCTCTGTAAAATCTGTGGAAATACTCGAAATAAGGCGCCCAATTCCACCTGGCTCGATTCATAATAATGCCCATCGCAATATAAGACGCCAACTTAAGCGCAGTCTAAAAGTCGATCTTGAAAACTTTTGGACCAGAAAGACTGAAGAAATGGAATTAGCTTTCGCGTCAGGTAATAGTCGCTGTTTGTTCAAACTTATCCGCGCATCAGGTCCGAGAAAATTAAAAGTTAGTAAACTATAAATGATAGTAACAACGATTTAATAACCGATAAAATAAGTCGTCTTGACAGATGGGCTGAACACTTTAGAGGTCAATTTTCTTGGCCACCCGCGTCAGTTCCGATTCCCGAAAACATGTCTATCAACAGCGTGGAATGTTAGTCCCAAAGAACAATCCGAGTTAGAAGTTCGCGATGCAATCCTGTCACTTAAACGCCGCAAAGCCGCAGCACCAAATTGGCGTAAGAAACAAGGTGGGCAGATTTCGACATGGATAGTATAGGACCCACTCATCTGCCAGGACGGGGTCTTCGTGCGCATCATAGGTCTTGGTTAGAAACCCTTAGCGATATAGCATCGAATCGAGCTCAGGTGGCGACCTTGTTGCAGATGTCTAGTAGAATCATCTTCGTAAATTTCTTTGCTTTGTATGGCAAAGTTAGTTGCGAGATTTGGTTTGTTTATGACGTGATACAGTGAAATCCGCAAGAAAGCTGTATTGCTAATATCGCCTTGCCCGAATGCTAACTTGGCCATAATGGTGCTGTGGAGAGGTTTAGTTGGCCTCATTTCTGTAAGTTATCCTGATAAATTTACTCTTAGTAGCAAGGTATTTCTTCTATCTCTGCCTCTCTCTCTCTGCCTCTCTCTCTCTCACACACAAATCTCACTAATAATTTGTCTAAATTCATTTATATACCTAGTTTCACTCCTTATGGTTATATGGCAATGACACATTAGTCATTTTTGATTTTTGTGTGGCTGGACAGGATGATGATATTGGCGTTGGGTTTCTGGAATTACCGAATTTTATCAAGCCGAAGACGGTATCGGCATTATTTCACGAACTGCAGCTTGTTTAACTGAAATGAGCCCTGCAATCGGTCGACATTTTGTGACACGTTTAGAAACCTACTACAATCAATGCCCGAAATCTTGATCACCATCGCTTTTTTATGTAATTGCATATGCTGCCACAGATTGCAGCACAAACGACAACGAAGACTCTTTCTAGTCCGACCCAATTTTTCTACTTAGCATGGCAAAAAGTTCGGATATTCGCTTGGTTATTGTGAATTGTTTGTTCACGTTGGGCACTTTCTCGGAACGTAACTTTTATCTAGGTGTGTAAAGATAATGGTGAACGACTGTGTTCTCATGACCCATGACAACTGTAGACTCAGATAGATCATGTAGCAATTAGTTATAGATAACGTGATTGCATCCAGAACTGTCGTGACCTTTGTGGCATTTACATTGACACGGATCGTGCATTTATTCGTTGAAGTTTTACAGTTCCATTTTCCTGAGAATTAAATAAGAATAAACCTGAAATAGATGTAAGCGAACTCGAATAGCTTTCTTTGCAAAAATTGGAGTTAGCTTATCTTAATGATGAAAATTCAAACGTATAGTGGACAATAATAAGACTCACTACGCAAAATGCAGATATTACTGTATGTGGCACTGTAGGCTCCCGCAAATTTAATAATGGGGTCTGAAAAGTCTATAGAGCATCTCGAAGCCTCGCGTAAAATTACTCTTGTTTCGACTAATAATCGTACTCGTAATTAGTAAACGCCGATTTATCCCCTAGACATCGCCATGCTAAAGGCTCCAGTGATCATTAACTGCAAAATTGTTGTTTGCATGTATCACCTATTCGTTTCACATTTACGTAAAAGCCTAGATTTGATTTGAATGTAATTTTAAATAATTACGATTGTTTTGGTTGATAGGGGCCTACTTCGCCGAGTGGAACCCAAAATGGATTCAATGGAATATCAAACTCTCGTGGTAAACCTGTGATAAACGAGTTCTTAAGTCGTCCTACTCAGGTATCTTCGGATGCTGCACAAACTGGTGTACACAAAAACATGACCTTAGGTAAGATATATATTTGTTTTTTATTCTTTTATGGTGCATAATCCAGCATCTCGTTATTTGTTCAGAACACGTGGTTATTCCCCCAATGTTCAATATTGTCTGTTACACTTTCTTCTTCAAGAGATTCCTAATTTTCATCGTTTACTAATTTCGCCCAAATCTAGTTTCTCTAGCGAAAGTGTACTTTTATTGGATTAATTGCTTTTCTTTTCATCAATCTGATATTGACCAGAGACCACTTATAATTATATATTTTATAAATATAAACGTAAATTTATCATGTTTCAAATAGTTATCTTTCCTTTTGTAAATGAACCCGGCTGTCCTGTTCGTTGCATTGCAATTTTTGCACATAAATTGTCTACATTCATCTAATTTTTATTTCACTAATAACTGAATATATTATCTATTACTAGGCGATAAAAGGTATCAGTTGTTATATTCTGATTTATTGTTGTCTATCATGTTGCTATTGATGACGATTAATATGATTATTATTTAATGTGTAATGGATTCCTTGAGTTTACGTCTCGGGAATGGTGCTTTTGTAGATGTGTAACATGGATATCCATCCTCTTTTCATTTCAGTTTGTTAAGCTTACTGTATGTATAAACTTGGATCATATCAAAATATTCGAAATGGTGAGCTTTATCGGACGCTCTCTGGTGTGGCATTACCGTTGCATCTAGTTGAAGCGTGCCGTTTGCGTTGGTTGTGTAATTTTCTAAGAAGGCCGCTTACAAATCCTACTCGCATGGCTACTAAAACGCTTTTGATGAATAGTCACATTCGTAGAAGACGATGACTTTGTCTTAAGCATTTTACTCATCTAGTTTTCTCGTAGTGATAGTACTACATAGCACACTTAAGTGATCGTTATCTTAATTGTCAGAAATTCATAACTATGAATTCCATGGATATGTGGAGTCTTTTAATTTAGTTCTAATGCCTATTCATAAAATTTGTCATTAATATTTAATTGAGGCTCACAATATTGTGTCGCATGGCTGGTTTCTTATTTCGCTCAATCAATGGTTGCTTTCTTGCAAAATCATATTTAGTCCTATGCAATCGATCCACGTGCGCTAGCCTGTTGCAGTGGCAATGTTTTCATGTACTGTGGAAGCACTGCGGAGTTCCAAAATAGCTAATCTTATAATTAAACGAACATTGGTTGCGCGGGTGGTGATAACAATTATTATAATCAAGGTTGCGGTTTTGATTATTATAATATCTAATCTTAGTTTGTTTTTAGAACAACAATTTTGTGTTACAACTCTAATTTGATATGTAGCACACCTCGATCTGATTGTACATTAGTGAATGCTGTCAATAGATGTGTTTTATTATTTTTGTAGTGTCAGTCTTTGATGGCTGGTTTTTCAATCTTATTGTTCCTTTGGTGATATTTGGACTTTGATTTGTCGTTTCATACTTAGCTGAGTCAAGTCGAATTGCATTTTCGGCAACACTTCCGGTTGGACACGCCACCAGTAAAGTTAATGACGCACAAACAACTCAGCAGAGCATTAATGCGCCCACGCAAGTTGGGAAGTTTTCCGGATCGTTTGCTCACAACACTGCACAAGTAGCGAATTTGGGCCAAGTAACGGCGCCACCAGCACCGCGGCCCAAAACATGGGCGACTATTGCCTGTCAGGGTGCCTCAAAAAATGAAACGGTCACCAATGTTAGCAGGCCGAGCGCAGCCAGCTCTTTCTTGTCTGGCGGTGTAAATTCCGTGCTAGGCGGAAGTTCTGGCGGTCCAGGGTCGGGAGTTTCGTCGCATTTGGCCAATAATCCTGGTGGTTGGTATGTGCCACGTTATAGCTTTACTTTTATCAGATTTATATTCCTTGTTTTCTGTTTTAATGGAGCATAAGTGCAACTACCGGACCTCTGCGCTTATCAATAAATTATTCTGACTAAGAACTCCATCTACTAAAGCAAATTTGTGTATAACAAACTCAGCTGAGCTGTGGGCAATTTCCTGCTATTTTTATAATATGAATTGCCACCTGTAAAATCCTAACTTAATTAATAAAAGCATTATTTTAAAAGTGTTTCAATGCATCTAGTCTCGGCACTGTTTGAATAGCGCTAATTTTGTTAGTATAAAAAATTGAGGTTAAATTAATATTTCTTTAAATCAAGTTTGCGAGCTTGAAGTAAACACCAATCCCATTGTATTTAACCAGTCGTCGAACAACATAACGACGACTGGTTAAATACAATGGGATTGGTGTTTACTTCAAGCTCGCACTGTTAAAGAATTGTTACCACCACCCGCGCAAACAATTATTGTTAAATTAATATTTGTTTACGATCTGACAATTTCTCGCGTATTATAAAATTTTTCAATACCCAAATGACAAGCCTCAGTTGCGTGTTGTTGTGACGCATGTACTCTCAATATCGAATAGCAATTCTACACCTGATCAATGATAGAATAAGCAATTCCGTATAACGTCATTTTCATACTAGCAAGCAGGCCGGTGTTTTACCTGCTATTCAAAGTGGGCGCAATTTGCCAACAGGTCAAGGAAGGTACACAATATCCGTGTACCTCATGTCATTCTAAAGATTTAGTTGATGTTCAAAGTTTGGTCTCTTATTTGGTGTAAATAATTAAGTCATCATCGAAATTTGCTGGTATTATTGTATTCAGGTTAATCAAGTTTTATTTTATTACACTGTATGTTAGTTTCTATTCGTTTTTCCACAATTTACAGGTCAGTAGCTGGAAAGCCAAGTCATCGTGTCCCGGGACCAGTTTTTTTGACCCCATCTAACTCTTCGTATCGATCGTCTACCGTTTCAAATGCTTCTGTTGGTTCGACCACATCTCCGTCCTACGCTGGACCTACTGTTACCTCTCTGTCATCCGGTTTTACCAGTTCTACTGTCAGTCAATCGACCAACTCTACAATTTCCAGCTATCCGGGTAAACTTTATTCATACACGCTTGCTCTTTTAAAGCGGCTGTTTTTGCCATTTTTCGGGAAAATTATCTTAGCATTATGACCTTAAACCATAAATATTTACCGTGTAATGTCGGTAATGCCTTAGTCAGGCGTACTGTGACTGTCATCATGAGCTTACACAGATACTATAATGATGCGAGAAAAACTCATTCAAAGTTTGGCTTCTATTTATAAAGTATTGCCTGATTAGTTATAGAATAATGGAAAGTGCGCCAGATTTTGGTAACAATGTTGTTTCTCCTGCAGGAACGTTTGACAGTTGACTATCGTCGTCATCAACACTAACATCTGACAGTAACCTTTATATATAACCATGAGACAAATATAGTTATAATAAAAATAAACAAGTAACACTTTTGATGTGTAAGAAAACAAAATTTATAAATTAAAGCAAGCAAAAATTGTTAATGGAGAATGATTTATGAAGAGAACAAGCTAATTCAGATGGAGATACTTTTTCCTAGGTAATACACAGAAGTTCGGCAACCTAGACGTTTGGTCGATGATTAGCTCGCCAAATGAGGCCAAACGGCTAGACTGGGAGCTTAGGGTTTTCAATCTGATTGCTTTAACTACCTACAGAACGAACGATTATCCCAAGGAAGTAAATGGATATTCGCTACAACAAATGTATGTGTTCTGCTTATCTCAATTTTCAGAATTTTTTTTGTACAAATCGAGCGGACTTCATAAAGCATCCTTATTGGAATAACTTGGAAATTTATTTCAAGCAAACTAGTAAGAAGTAAAAGAAATAAATATTATAATGATTTGTAACAAATTTAACTAATCCGGGTTTCGATCATTCTGAAGATGCTGGTTAACAAATTGTATTATTTCATTCTGCACGATTTATTTCTCCTGGTGTTTTCATCACACATTGTTCGCACTGGTGCTCCTTGATATAAATTACATTGTCGTTGCCAACTCATAACTGCTTGATCCTGCTGCCGCAAGCGTTGTAGTTTTGCCACGAGCGTGCAAACCAAACTGAGCAATTTATATTTCACGCTCATCACAGCGAGCTGCGTTCGCCCTTTAAAGGGGTTCCCGCGAGGCTCTTGTCTATTTCCCTTGTTTAAATGTTATCACAATTAACGACATTGCTTGTACGGTAGTTAGTTTTCAATTGAGTGAAACAGTATTTCCACATATGATTTACAAAAAACCTTCTACATGTAACAGTAGCACTTTCTTTCTATCTTCTCGACTGATGTGCTGGAGAAATAAAACAAAGGAATGCATTTTGTTTAAATACAGGGAACGGTCCACATAGTAAGTAAACATAATATATATTAGAATATTCGTCCAGAAAGTTCACATTGACGAAGCTTTAAACAGTTTTGCACCAGGCAATACAATTAAACAATAATTGGTTGTGCGTGTGGTGGTAACAATGCTTTAAATCAAGTTTGCGAGCTTGTATTAAACACCAATCCCATTGTCTTTAGCCAGTCGTCGAACAGAATAGCAAAACTACCGCCAGTCGCACGCACAACGCGTTTCGACCTTCCATGATTATCATCAGAGTACGACGGCAAACTGACTAGCGTAGATCAGTCAAGTACAATTTATGTGAGACTTCTAGAGGTGAGAGCCGCATATCTAATTTCGCTTATATATATATATATATATATATATATATATATATATATATATATATATATATATATATATATGCAATGCGGTTTGATCCTCGTTAGTCAGTTTGCCATCGTACTCTGATGATGATCATGGAAGGTCGAAACGCGTCAGTGCGTGCGATTGGCGGTAGTTTTGCTATATTTTTCGACGACTGGTTAAATAGTTTCCCATTAGGTTTTTGAAAGCCGCATGGCAATTCCAATGTACGAACAAATCATTTTTGTTTGCACAGTTCTTTACAACGTCTATTTATTGCGATTTCCACCAGGTGAGAAGCGTACTCGCATACCTAGACTTCGGGCGGGTCATTATGAAGTGTATGGTGGTTTTCTTCATTCGCGAAGATTCCTTATGCATACTCAAATTCAGGATACTTATTTCAGTCCTATCACTCCTGAGCGCAATGCTCAACCTGAAATTTAAATACCTATCCGTAAGCTGTAGACTCGCTAAATCGTTCAATAAATTGGTACAAATGGAACATAATTTGGCAGGCGGAAATAAATAAAATTTATAACCACAATCCAGAACTCTTTCGATTGTAATGTCGATAACAATCCAAGTGGATAGCAATTATAACGACGTCTTGCAGAATTCTTGAAAAAACAGACAATTAATTGATTTAATAGCGGATTCTATCGTCATAAGGTGGCATCTTTCAAAATCTTTTTGTTTGGTTCGGGAACTTGACACCTTTGGTCTAGAGATGTATTATTACTCAGTCAAAACATAGTTTATGTGTCTGTTCAATTCGTTTTGGCTATATATATCTACATGTATGCATTTATACATCAGGATTTACCTGTCTTGTCATCTTTGTGGTGACATGCGTTTACACTTGAAAAAGAGTTTGAAGCATGTCTGGAAATATTCTTTGTGAAAATCTAGACAGTGGACGTATAAACTATGTTTCTCACAATCAGTATCAAATAATCAATAAATTCCCTATCACGAAAAATATTTTTTAGGCAATACCGTGTGAAAATGTGGTGCATATGGGACTAGGAAGGTATTCTAAAGTCCGGAAGAATAAAAATGTGATCTCATGTATACACGCGTTTCATGCTAACTGATTATTCCTCTGTAAGTGCTGGCATTATGCTCAAACTCAACATTTTATTTGGTCATTACAACGAATGTTCTTTCTACCTACGTTTATTAAAGCAATGGAGGAGTAAAATGCACTACTAGGAATGAGCGACCTAGTGTTCATTTATAGCCCAATGAGTTGCATATTTATGCGACAGTAAAGCATCAGTGTATTGTGTTTGGGTTATGATATGTGATAGTGATAATAATAAATTGCAAAAAAATCAGGCATAGTGTGTCTGCACCGATTACGTAAAGGGAAACAGCATCACTATTCTAAAAATACTGTAGTTTTTGTTGAAACAACAGGTATTTGGGATGATTGTTATTCATAGTGCCCTTTCCATGTCCAAAAAGAAAGAAATTTTATAAGCTAAAAGAACTGTTTCGTTCTCATATTCTTCTGAAGTATCTACAAACGAACATATCTTTATATACAAATTGAAAGGTCAAACAAAATAAAAATTTATAGACGTGGAGAGTGTATAAAATAAGGGAAAAACCAATAAATTGTGTGCATTACCTCTAGTTCGAGCTCAGTGCCGAACAAGCTTCTCCTCTTTAGCTAAATCCGGATGAAGTTTGTTTATCTATAAAGCTTCGTATGTGGCTAACTCCCTTCTGTTATTGCATTTAGTAATTATCTTAAATGCTACGTCTGCAGAACATACGTGTGGGCTTTCAACGATGTGTTGCACAATTACACACGTGTATTCAGCGTTCGATATAAAACAGGTGTTTAAGGTGAAAAGGACTGATAATGGAAAGCGAATTATTAATGGGAGGATCTAGATAACCTTTAAATACTTACCTAGCTACACACAGAAATGAGGAAGTCTAGACATCTAAAGAAAAAAATTTGTGCTAAGTCAACTTTAAGTCGAAGTGACATAGGAAGGACAGCTTCCTTGAGGTTTTCAGTGTATCGCTTTATAAACAAGACTAGCCTTGCAGTTAGAACTTTCCAACTAAGAAAAGAAAGTTTAGATGATTCTACTAGAAATCGGCAACAAGATCACCACTGAGCCCGACTCGATGCCATACCCCGCAGGGTTTCTAATCAGGAATCATAATACATTCGTAAAACCCATCCTGATAGGCAATCGTGTCCTATACTACTAAATTTGACTGAAGTTGACTTTATCTGTTGTTTATATGGTAAAAACTGTCTACCGCGTTTTTACGCCAATCTGGTGCCGTATGTAAGAAGAATGCTCTACTGTGAAGTTAAAATGAAAGTATACGTAAAATGTGACTGATGCAGCGCAGTTACTAAAGCCGCATTCGTTTACCTAACAAGCAGCACTTGTTGGTCGATTCAAAATTACGTCTACGGAGGTCACCATTGCTTATTCGTTCTTCGGTGCCTATATAGGTTATGCTTCTCAAACAACGGTAGTCAAATTCCTTTAAGCATTTAAATTTTTCGACCCTAAAGCATTAAGCTTCAGTGACGTATAGCAAAACTGCACGTACAAATGCATTGCATACACGACTTTTAATGTACTCCTATTTATAAAAAAACTGTCGAAGGTTGAAGAATGCAATTTTAGCTATTTCGAGTAGCATATTCATATCGGCACGCATTGTCTGACTTATTGATACAGTTACCAAGATATGTAAGGTACGCCTAGATCATCGTCTTGAAACCACTGAGTTGAAGTGACTAATGCGAGATCCTGTAGAGGTATCTTACATTAATGTTGAGAATTTCATACCGACAGACGGAACGATGGTTGCTTACATATTCAAGGTTTCCTGAATAGAGTGTAGGTTAACGAGTAATAAAGTAACGCCTGCATATTCAAAATCATCTTATCTGCCACTGAGAAGAGCTTCGAGGGCTTCATCCTGAACGTATGGATGAGTATAGTTAATTATGACAACTTTTAGAATGCTTTTTTTCAAAAATGGGAAAGACTGACATATTTTAAGGAAGGCACTACTGGTAGTTAAGTTATACGATAATACGTCGTAGACCTTTTCGCGATAAGTTGTAGTTTACCAATTACGGTGGCATGGCGTTTTCGAAAGGGTGTCGCATAGGACATAGCGATCAACTGATTCAAATTTATTTTTGAAGTTTAGAAAGATAGATGTTGTAGAACGACGGCATACATATAGCTTTTGAAGTTCGCGTATTTAGGTAAAACTATTATCTATACGGCCTCGTCCTGGTCAAAATCCGGCTTTTTCCTCTCCAATATGTGATTTAGGTTAAGTCTTGAGATAACAAAGATGTAATCGAAGCAATTATCCTAGATATGACCGTAGTCACGCTTAAAAAAATAACGGTTACCAAACGAAGTACGTTGCCGGTTTTGAAGATAGGAATGGCGATCGCCTTGCTCCGAACCACCGACATTGTCTCCACATATTATATAATACGACAAAAATGTTAGACAACGCACCAGAAATTAAGCCGCCATCATACTTAAATAAGCTTGGAAGCAAATCATCGGGTCTTGCAGCTTTTTGACATTTAAGAAGTAGAATTTTCTTTCCTATTTCTAATTTTAATGGTTGCTCGAGTTTAGCGGACGAAGATGTATGACGGTTCTGGACGCAGCCACGCCACCTGTAATTAATTGCTGCAAGATATAATTTAGTACATCTTGCTCTACTTAGTAAAGAGCATACGTCGGAGTAATAATACAATACTACTTCCTCATTGTCTACCTTCAGTAACATGTAGGTAAGAATTGTGCACCAAGTTATGTAATGCTCGTAGAATTCTGCATTCCGGTTTAATGAATGGTAGTTTATTTAAACTTATTTCAATATTTGCCTATCTGAAATTTGACTCAATGATATGATCAACGTCCACCATATTCTTAATATCTAAAAGAGCACTATTGTTGGATTGAGTAGAGAAAAGGAAAGTAAAAAATAGAATAGGAATTGAAGGTGTCTGCAGTAACCTGGTTTAGATAATTCCACTCTGCACGATTCAGCAGATACGGGGATCTTTTTTATCCTGTACGACGGTCGATGGAGTTTAGGCTCATCATTGTTCGTATTTTTCATAGTTCTGTATAGACTGTAAAAGAACACTGGATCGTTCATTCTCAGTGAGGAAGGTTTTTATCAAAATTTTTCCTTTGTCTGCCAACCAAGGCGGCTGTAGACTATCTGCTCATTTGCCAGTGGCCCATGTTTCCTTTAGCTGCTGGATCCTGTCTTTCGCGTCTGGTACGCTTGTTGATCCCATTACTACTCATTTAACATTAGGTGTTACTGCGTTTAACAGAATTCGAGGCTTCATATGACACGGGATGATGGCTGTATCCCATCAGACCCGGCAAACTTCATGCTACCGTTACCTGACTGACGAGTACCCATCGATATCGATCCTTCCCCAGAATGGCATTAAGCGCCTTCGTTCTGGAAGTCCCAAATTGAACCTCACCCACCTGTATCTGCTCCTACCGAGTGCAGTACAGTCGACACCAAGGATGCTTTATATTCCGACCTAAGCTCTTTACTAAGTAGAGTAAAAATTTAAGATAGTCTTGGTTATGTGTGACATTAATACTCAAGTCGCTATTTGTTCCAACTTATTCGCGCAACAGGTCAGAGAAACCACAAATGATAGTAACAACGATTTAATAACGATGAAATAAGTCGTCTTGACAGGTGGGCTGAACACTTCAAAGATCAATTTTCTTGGCCACCCGCGCGAGTTCCAATTCCCAAAAGAATGTCTGCATCAACAGTGTGGAATGTTTGTCTCGATGAATCATCCGAGTTAGAATTGCGCGATGCAATCCTATCTCTTAAACGCCGCAAAGCCGCAGGCCCCGATTATTTGCTTCCTGGATTGTTTACGGATGGTGGCGATATAATTTCAGGAGCGTTGACCAAACTTTTTTATGCTATATGGAATGAGGAAACCGTACCATTTGATTGGAATGAGTTGACCATCATTCCCATCTTCAAAAAAGGCAATCGTCATTCGTGCGATAACCATCGTGGTATTAGCTTCTCTCCAGTCGTGTCTAAGTTATTTACTTCGATTATCCTACGTCGTCTTAGCGCTTCACGTGAATCACAAACAAGAGAAGAACAGGCTGGATTCCAAACAAGACGAGGTTGTTTAGATAATATTTTTACTATAAGGCAAGTTCTTGAACAGAGACATTTATATCACCGTCCCACAATAGCCGTCTTTCTAGATTTCACGGGTGCATTTGACTCGGTGGATCGCATTGTTTTATTCCACATTTTGTCGAAAAGCAGTGTGCCCACAAATTTTTTTAATAATATACGAGCTCACTACACGAATACTTCTGGTCGCGTTAAGGTCTACAACGAATTAACGCATAACTTTACAACCAGCAGTGGTGTTGGTCAAGGTTGTCCACTTTTCCCCTTTTTGTTTAATTTTGTAATCGATGCTCTTATGAACAATATTCTCCCACACAATCAGGATGTTGGAGTTGAAATTCTCCCGGGCGATCTGGACTATGCGAATGATATCGTACTATTATTCGACAAACGGGATGCTTCCCAAGCCACCTTGAATAGATTAAGAGACGTTGTTCAGTCTTGCGGTATGAAATTCGCACCTTCTAAATGTAAGATACTGCTACAGGATCATCCACCACTCATTCCAACGTTGCGACTGCAGAATGAAGATCTAGAAGTTGTCGACAGGTTAACATATCTTGGGAGCTCTATCAATAACGTAGGAAATATGTCCGACGAGGTGAGAATACGAATCGCGAAAGCTAGAGTAGCTTACTCGAACCTTCGGCATTTATGGAGAAACGCCAATATTTCACTTTGCCTTAAAAGTCGTGTTTACAATGCATCCGTACGCGCAGTCTTACTATACGCTAGTGAAATTTGGCCTCTTAGAGTTGATAATTTGAAACGCTTACAGGCATTCGATCATCGTTGTTTGAGAAGTATAGCACATGTTGGTTACCACTAACGAATAACTAACGTTGACGTTCGTAGACGTATCTTAGGATCAGTCAACAAATGCTCCTCGTTGAAAAGACAAATAAGGCTCCATCAATTTTGCTGGCTCGGTCACGATTTGCGTATACCTTCATTTCGATTGCCCAGTAGAGCTCTGTTCTCTCATCCAGCACCAAATTGTCGTCATAAACAAGGTGGGCAGATTTTGACATGGCAGAAACAATTGAAGTCACTTACATCCAAATTGGGTAGTATAGGACTCACTCGTCTGCCAGGATGGGGTCCTCATTCGCATCATAATTCTTGTTTAGAAACCATTAGCGATATGGCATTGAATCGAGCTCAGTGGCTATCTTGTTGCAGATGTCTAGTAGAATCACCTTCGTAACTTTCTTTTCTTAGTAGGGCAAAGTTAGCTGCGAGGTTTGATTTGTTTATGACGTGATACAGTGAAATCCGTAAGGAAGCTTTATTGCTGATGCTGTCTTGCCCGAATGCTAACTTGGCCATAATGGTGTTGTGGCGAGGTTTAGTTTGCCTCATTTCTGTGAGTTATCCTGATAAACTTACTCATAGTAGATAGGTATTCCTCCTCCCTGCCTCTCTCTCTTTCTCGTAAATATCACTAACAATGTATCTAAAATATTATATTTGCTTTCATTTAAATACTTATTTCACTCCTTATGGTTATATACTTACTTTACTGTGGCTGACTCCTTTTGGAGGATAAGCCGGCTCCACATTTCATGGAGTTTCTTTGGAATTTGGTACAAGTGGTGTCCCCTCACCACTCGGCTTTTTGATCGAGGACGCACCTCTGGCCTTTGCACATCCAAGCGCAGTCTGCAAGGCAGCAGTAAGTTGCATGGTTGCCGGTGGCTGTTGAGCTCATTCGCCATTCGGAAGTACGGGGTACTGTCCAGGAGTCCATGTAATCCTGTGGCTGTTGAACCCTTTTGTGGCGGAGAACACACGCCGAGTCATGGTGCCGTCGTCGGGCTCATGTAGTATTTTATAGGAGATCCGATTGCCGGTCGGAAATCCACCACGCTCTGGTGACACCACCGCCATACCCCGTTAGCCCATGTACGATCGGCCATCGAGACATGGTTGACACCGTCGTACCACGTTGAGGAGGGGATGGACTCTACGACGGTATGGTTATATGGCAGTGAAACATTGGTCACTTTTGACTTTTGTACGGCTGGACATGATGATGATGACGATGATGAACGACTGTTGAGTAGCTGTGCGGAACATGAATTATACTCAACTAGCACAAACTTCAGACGTGGTATAAGGCGCTACACTACATGACGTCCTTAAGGCCCCTGAAAAACGGTGGGCTCAAATAGATCATTAAGCAATTAGTTATAGATGGCGTGGTTTCATCCAAGATGGTCGTTCGTTTTGGAACACATGTCGATACGGACCATGCCCTTATCCGTTGTAGTTTTGCGATCAAGTTTTCCGAAAAGATAAATAAGAATAAGCAAATAGATGTAATCAAACTTGGAAACTGGCTTTCTGAAAAAAATAGGAAGATATCTTTAAAGTCAGTGTCAACTGGTCTTAATGACGAAAATTACAATTTGCTATGGACGAAAGTAAGTTCTACTCTGCACAATTCAGTATATGGAATCGTAGACTCCTGTAGAAATAATCATTGGGTCTCTGTGAAATCTATAGAGTCTCCCGAAACTATGCGCTAAATTCCAGTTAGCACGGATTATAATAATACTCGTAGAGTTGCAAGACGCCAACGTAGGCGCAGTCTAAACGTCGAACTTGAATTCTTTTAAACAGAAAGGCCGAAGAAATGGATGTGGTGTTCGCATCCGGTTATAACCAATGATTGTCCCAACGTTTGCAATAGACGTTGCTATGAATATCACTTTTCCAAATGGTCAGGATGCAGGCGGCAACTTGGTCGGTGCATGTACATAATGGGTTAGGTGTTTATATCAAGATCACAACCTATATTAAATTAATTTTTATCACCGCTCGCGCAACCAATGTTCGTTTAATTCACCTATTAATTTTTTTTCATCCTCACCTGTGATCAGTTCCATGACTCTGAACGACATATACTGGCTTAATACTCGGCTGCAGAAAGTCTGGCTACTACGGTTGAATGTATTATAAGGACGAATCCGTTCTGTTACATGAATTGCATCTGATTTCTTGTGCAATTTTTATTTATTTTGAGAGATATATATTTATTTATATTATTTATTTATTTATATATGGCAGACCTGCTTTTCCTATTCATATTAATGAAAATAGTTGAGTTTTTTAATGTATTTGTTCATCTTTTCAGCTTTAGGTTCCAGTTCTTCTGAGGGTTGTCAGTCGACTACTGCAAGTTCGCCGAAATATCGTATGTCGAGTGCATTTGGCGAGGATACTTTACCACATTCTGGTTTATCATGTTCTTCTGCCTATTCTGGACCTTCTAGTGGACTGTCGCATACTGAAAATTCTATTAGTAGTGGCGCCCGAGACCAACCAGGTTCAAGCAATTACTTTACAGGAAATCAGTCATCAGTGGGCAATCTAACAGGTGGCAGTAACTATGCTAGCGTTGTGGCTAATCAGACTGCATCAGGCAACTTGAATGGAAGCAGAAATGGCACCTATAATAATAAACACTCTAATCAGTCAAATCAAAATTGTAGTTCGTTCGGTTTAACCTATTCTAAGTGAGTATTAGAATTTTGAGCGTACTAATACATTCAAATTGCGTTTTACGACAATTGTTATACAAGTTTAAATCGTAGTTAGAATATGATTATTACCCTTGGGATTTTCAGTTTTGATAAATACCGGAATAACAGCAATTACAAAATAGAAGCATTTTAGCCATGGTGCTGCAAATAGATATATAGACAGATAGAGGTTATATTTATCATATTTGGTCTTTAGGTAAATACTTCAACAACGATATTTATATCGTCTTACAATAACGAGCTCTTTAAACTAACACATCTGGTTGTGTTAGGGTGTACATGAATTATCGCACAACTTTGTCATCAGCAATGGCGTTTGTAAGGAATATCCGCTATTGATTTTTGTTCAATTTTATTATTTATGTTACGAATCATAATCTTCCAAACGTCCATGATTCAGAAACCAAAATTTTCCCAAATGGTAGATTGGGCGACCTTGACTATGCAGGTGGTAGTCAATTGTTATTTAACTGTCAACCAACGCCAGTTTGACGTAGTAAGCAATTTTAACGGATTCTGACATTTAAATACTGTTTGTTGCGGATTCTGACATGACGAAAACAACTAAGGTCCATCAAATTCAAATTGGGTAGTATATGATCAGTATAGATCTACGTACGCATCATTGATCTTTGTTTGAAACCATATGCGATATGGCATCAAATTGAACTCAGTGGCTATCGTTTTGCAGCTTGTTCATAACACACTTACCTCAGCTGGACAGATATAACTGCGTAGTTTGATTGAAAAAATGAGGTGATGTAGTGAAAACCTTAAGTAATCTGTGTCGCCATGCCTTATATTTGCCTTGTTTCTATGCGTTACGTGGGTAGGTATCCATTTGTGCTAGGTCAACTTTTCTATTAATCAACTGTCGGCTACAATTTGTTGTTTTAAATTGTTTTCTCATGGTGAAGCATCAGTTGTTTAATGCTGTTTATAATATCTGTCTGTCTTAACAATGACAAATTGTTATAAACGTTTATTTGATGAACAGAGATAACGTCTGCAGATTGATTAGATTCAGCTAAGCGGTTTAAAGGAAACAATAACACATTGTGCTGAATTAGGCGATTTAAAGTATTCGCAAAAATTATAGTTTCATGAGAAAGTTGTTTTCATAGATATATTAAATATAGGCGTTGGCCAAGCCTAGTTGATTTGTAACTTTTATTATATTTTAAGTTGTGCTATTTACATTTTAATTATGGAATTTCTTTTCAAATATTTGGCAAAATTCTCATTTAGTAATGAAATATGATTAATTTATCGCATGTTCTTTGAAATCTTCATTACTGCCTGATTAAACAACCAATTATTGCGCGGGTGGGGGTAACAATTCTTTAAATCAGTTTGCGAGCTTGAAGGAAACACCAATCCCATTATATTTTGCCAGTCGTCGAACGACATTGCTAAACTATTGCCAGACGCACCGACAATGACCCCATTGTCGGTGTTGCCTAAGCAACATTTTCCTGAAACTGCCTGATACTGAAGGGGTCCAACCATCATTTTTTGGTGGCTAATACTTGGCGAAGGATGCTCAAACGGCTTAGGTTAGGACGAATTTGACCAGCAGAGAACTGCATAATCGGAGGCAGAGATGGGAACAATGGATGTCTCATAGGATTATATGAAATAGCTGCAAAAACATGAAGAATTGATATATGAAGTTATATTATTTAAACTTTGCTTTTGGTGGGGGCACGCTTTATGCAGCATAACCCCACTGCTTCATATTTTGATATGACCACTGAGTCTTCTTTAAATAAGACTGTGTGAGTATTAGCTGCGCAAATGAACAATTTAATTACCGAAAAATCCACCATTAGGATTCTGTACCAGATACCTTGCTTTCTTCGGCGGACATAAAACGTCCTTATCGTGAAACTAAAATGATTATGAATTCATAGAGGGTTCTTGTGATGGCTCATTCGAGGCCTCACTAACTTCCAGTGGCTGCAAGGTAGACTAGGAGAAAGTTGATTGGGAGACTAATTCCCTTGTACCAGAGCAGAATTAACGCAATTAAACGAATTTCGTGCTCCTGTGGAGAGCGGGATGAAGACTTTGCATATCAAATCATTGAATGCCTTGTTTGTCTGGTGCACGCTATGTTGGCGACAATTCTTTCCGTCTATGTATGCGATTTTGTAATTTATCACTCTGCACAACTTAAACGCATTTGGATTATTCAGCTTCAATGGCTTTCACTTTTCTTCTTTCCGTACCATAATGAAGGTCTTGTTTAACAGGCTTTATTATTAATTTAGTTTTCTACATCTGATCAATTATTGTATTTGACGGATTACATATACTTATTCAATAATTTTGTTTTTAATTGTGCAGTCTGGCTAACACAGGTTATTACGTTTCAGTTTTATTTAATTTCAAAACATATTAATTTACCAATACGAAGACAGTCTGTTGATTTTTCTGAAATTTAGTGAACTACTTTAACGTTAATTTCGGAAGGATAAGGTTACTGGCTATTAGCGTTACTGAATAATCAAAAGTCAAATTTTGTATGTATCTTTTAGAAAAGGAATACCGATAAAATTTTCATACATGCAATTATAAAATATATATCGGCTGTGTATGCGTGTGTATTTGCAGCAATTCTGACTCAAAGTCGAGTTGGACAAGCGGTAGTCGAATGGCGTCTAACTATCAATCTTCTTCTTTCACGTCATCAGCGCCGAATCAACATACTTATATCAATGGACAACAGCCTCTACAACAACAGGTGAGTCTAATCAGACTTTTCCTAAAATCTCTCAAAGTATCGCTTAGACTAACTCCAGTTCTATTTTTTTTAAATAATTTTTCTTTGCTTATGGTGCGAAGTGTTTTGGAGTGTTTCTCAATCAAACTGTCTTTTATTAATGCCAATTTTTGCGTAAAGTAAAAAATATCCAGTCCTAAATCAAATATCTTGGGAGGTTGCTGGTCGCCAACCGTGAGTGGTAGACCATCTTGGAGAAGTAAAACTAAATATAAATGACGGAATGAAAAGTTTTATTTATGCTGACGGTTTTGTCAAATCTGCTTGTGTCTGCATACTTACCAAATAATTTATGCAGCATTTTATACATGTGCATGTGTTTTTATATATGTATATATGCATTTATTCGTGTGTGTGTGTGTGTGTGTGTGTATGTATGTATGTATGATTTTATGTACGTATGCTTGCAGGTATGTATATACTTGTGTATGCAGGTATGTATGTTTGGGATACAGTGATTTTGAGGTATGATTCGCTCGTATTCTTTTTTTAAATTTGTTGCGCAGTGATGTAAATGGCGGAAATGAAACGTATGCTATACTTACCGGACTGGCGATCGGTGGTGGAAGTGGTGGCGGTGGTCGATATTATGACCTCGAATTCACCGACGATGCTGTGCTGGTAGCAGAGTTATAATTTTTAGAACAATGCTACAATTACTTTAATATCTTAGTCTAAAATGAAAACCTCCAGACAGGCTTAGGAAAAAAAGTGAACCGATTCCAATGTGGTAGAACCGGCTAAAGTCTACCACAATAAAATTAGATAGTATAGAAGCAGTTTGCCTACCAGAATGCGGTCCACGATCGCATCATAGATTTTTTTAATATATGTTAGTGATACCACCCCGATCGAGCTCAGTGGCGATTTTGTTGCAGATTTATATTAGATTAAGATTCTTCTTAACTAGCTTGTCTTTAGCTACGAAGTTTGTTTTTTTGATGAAGCTGTACAGTGAAAACTATAAGGAAGCTGTATGGCTAAGTTTGCGTTGCCTTAAAGATGACTTAGCCCATACTTCGTTGTGTAGAGGTCTATATCGCCTCGTTTCTGTGTTTTCTTATACTTGGTATCCTGATCTAGGCTAAATCTACTCTTCATAAATCATTTTACTTTTAAAATAGCTTGTTTTACATTATTTATTTTGTTATAATTGTTAATTCTATTATTCTTGTTCTTATGAAGCAATGAAGCGTCTGTTGTTCAATGTTATTTTAGTGCTGTCTGGGATGATAAAACTCTAGGCGGGACAGTGTCCCGTTGTTTGTGGGATTTGGCAGTCCCATGATGCAGCTCATTATTACTTATCATTTTATTAATTATACTTGATGAGTTACTCGAATTACCACGGGAAAAGGACCAATTTCATGAGGAAGGGGTTCAAATTTCAGATGAAAACTTAAATAATTGGTGATACGATTGTAAGTAGTTATTATCTGGTATCGTCCTTTATAAATGAGCTTTATTATTTTTATGGATTAATAGTCGAAACAAAGCAGTTACAACCAGTCTTACAATCAGCTTGATCAAAATCGTGGTTCAAGTCAGCAAATGGAACAAGCAGCAAACAGGCAGTCAAGTAACTATTTGGACTCTGCAGTAGTTTATCATCGTCTAGCCAGACAGATCAATCCAGCTGTCTTCGACACTTCTCCTTCACGAGCTCGTTTCTTTGTCATCAAGTCGTTCTCTGAAGATGATGTGCATCGTGCCCTAAAATACGGCATTTGGTGTTCAACAAAAACAGGAAATGAAAAATTGGACACTGCATATGTTGAGTCAGCGGGCCGAGCCCCAATTTACCTGTTCTACTCGGTAAACGGTTCTGGTCATTTCTGTGGTATGGCCGAAATGACCAGTCGTGTCGATTACAGCACCAGAGCTGGGGTATGGGCTCAAGATAAGTGGCAGGGCCAATTCTCGGTTCGCTGGATCTATGTCAAGGACGTTCCGAACCAAAAATTGCGTCATATTCGTGTAGAGACGAATGAGAATAAACCGGTGACTAATTCGCGTGACACAACTGAGCTGCCGATTGATAAAGGCCGTCAGGTTCTTGAAGTGTTCGCCAACTATGTCCACTCTACATCATTATTTGATGACTTTCTTTACTATGATGAGCAGGAGAAAAAAGAGGTTAGTGAACAACCGCAGATTAATGGTTCCTTCTTGATGAAACAAAATTAGTAACAAGTTTTTTGTAGCTATTGCAAATAGTTCCTTGCGCATTAGCATTAATATTTCATTGCATTGGTTGCATGCTATGTCAGATGTTTTAAATCGATTGATGTGAGAAAATTCAAATTTAAATCCTGGTAACTGTTGATAAGGTTATTACTTAAATCAAGATTACGGACTTTTGATAATCACCAATCTTATTTTATTGAAATAGTCACGCAACTCTACGAAACCACTGCCAGTCGCATGTACGAAGAGGTTTAGATCTTATATTGACAACGGCCAACTGAATTACGAGAATCAAACCAAAATGTAATAATATAGATAACTATTTCGTAGCCGTCGGTTGAGAAGTTTTTACAATCTTTCTCACCTTATGCAATTTAAATATTTAAAAATGGGGTATGGATTTGAGAACGCCAGGTTGGAAGACTATTTGCTACTAGTCTTTACGAAAAAGAAGCAGTTTACATTTTGTAGCTACATGATAGACGTATCTAAGATTTTATTGGTTACGACAAATGTACAGTAATGATTGGATAGTATATATATATATATATATATATATATATATATATATATATATTTCTTATTAGGAAGAAAAAAATTAATAACGAAGTGGATAAAGGCCA